>PVIC010011356.1:0-34099 GCA_004025085.1 Thryonomys swinderianus
AAATTGAGACAGGGTCTCGTTTTGTAGTTCAGGCTGGCCCTGAACTCACTATGTAGCCCAGGCAAGCCTCAAATTCACAGCAATCCTCCTGCCTCTGCCTCCCAAGTGTTGTGATTACAGGCGTCAGCCACCACGCCCAACATGGTGATATGTGGTTCCAGGGATCGAACTCAGAACCTTGCATTTGCCAGGCAGATGCCAGAACCACTGAGCTATATCCCCAGCCAAAAGTCTAAGTATAATTAATCATTTATGGTGGCACAAGTCTGTAACTCTCCACTCAGGGGCTGATGCAAGAGAATTGTCATGAGTTTGAGGCAAATTTGGGCTACGTAGTGAGTTCAGGGACAGCTTGAACCACATGGCATGACTTTGTCTCAAAAATTTTTTTTCAAAAGTAGAAAAAAACCCAATAAAATTAGTGATAACAAAGGAAAAAGATGAGGCTGCCTTCTTAAAGAGTCTTTTATATTTATAGAACTCCCTCATATTGTAGACTTGAAAGATAAAGCAGGTTTATAGTAATTCTGAGTAATGCTGAAAAATTTGGAGCATATTAGTCATAAATGGTGTAAATATTCTTTTGTGATTTTGTATCTCTGTCATGATTTATAGACGAAAGTTGGAATAAATTTTTCTGTGCTGCTAAATGTCTAAGAACTTTCGAAGATAATCTACATGAAAAGGCATTCCACACATTGTTTATAAAAATTAGAGTTCTATTGACCACCCTCCTCCCTGTTTCTCAATATATCTTAAGTACCCCGTCCCTTCCCTCATCCTGATTCTGGAGACAATATCCAAAGCTGACAAGTAGACTGCTTAGTTGCTAAAGACGGGAATAACAGGTTCTGATGATAAAAAAGGCCACGGCCCAGCTGCACAGTTAGTGAGAGGGGCCCCATTTTCTAACGACTAAGAAGTACCGACTCCTCCGGAAGCCGGTGGTGCTTACTGCCCCCTAGAGGAAGGCGACGCAGAAGCTGCGCCACAGCTCGGCTCCGCGGGAAGCGGCGCTCTCGTCGCCAGCCCAAGTGCTCCCAGCCGGGACGTCACCAAGCGGACACGCCCGGGGGCGGGCCGGGAACCCTGAGGCGCCTCGGCAGGCCAGCTATGTTTATTGACCTATCTATGGGTGTATAGCTGTTTTTCTAATGAGTTTTAGAATCACTCCATTTTGACATTTATTGTCTGTGTATGTAAATTTTGAATATTGGACATTAGATTTGTGCGCTGACATTACCCTTGGTTTCTTCTCTCAGAGCTATTGATTTTCATTTGTGATTCTACAAAATGTTCTAAATTAATTTTAATATAATGAATTATGCTCGCATATCTAGGGAAGTCACATGAGATGCCATATTTAAATGTCTTAAAGTTTATTCAAAATATTGGTATAAAGTAGAGTTAATAGGATGTTATTGAATTTTCAAAAGTTACTTTATGGGGCTGGGATTTAGCTCAAGTGGTGCTGTGCCTACCTTGGAAGCACGAGGCCCTTGCTTTATGGAGCAACTTTTAAGAAAACATTTATGAAGCTTTGGTTTTTACTAACTTAATTTGAATGTTATGAAGATTGCAGACATTTGTGCATTATAAGGAATGTACTATTTTCATAGTTATGTTTTGATTTCTTTTGTTCTTGCATTTGTTTAGTTTATTTCCATTTTTTCTTTCATTCTGACATTCATTTTTATTCCAAGTGAATGCATAGAGAAACAGAAGTTACTTTATAAGTTATATTTATTGTAGGATTAAAATAGCCTGCTTAGGGTTGAAAATCTGAATTGTTTTATTTTCTCTTTTAAATGCAAATTTAGTCAATATGTTTATTGAACTATCTATGGGTGTATAGCTGTTTTTCTAATGAGTTTTAGAATCACTCTATTTTGACATTTATTGTCTGTGTATGTAAATTTTGAATATTGGACATTAGATTTCTCAAAAGTGACATCATAGTGAACATGCATAATAGAACATGCACACCAGGCCGTATTAATATCATGGGCTCATGCTTATGACTTTAAGACCTGCCACTGTGGCCGTGTTTTCCTTCTACACATGTGCCGCATTCCACAGATGTGCAAAAGTGGAAAGATGGATTTAAGCAGGACAGAAGTTCAGCCGAAAGAGCAGGAGGACTTGAGGAAAAGGGAAAGAGGTGGAAGGTTGCCAGGGTCAGGGAAATGGAGTTGCTGAGGACGCGGAGAGGCGCTCAGCCTCCCGGGGTCGCAGCGAGGACCCCATAAGGATCCCGGGCACCGCAGCGCCCGCGAAGCGCCGAGGGGCAGACGGAGCCTCCGGCGACGCCGAGTCTTGGGCCCGCGAGGGCAGCGGAGACAGAACCCCCTGGGCGGACCCAGGATTTGCTGAGCACGGCTGTGAGGAGCGATGGGGAGCTGGAGCTCGGAAGCCGTCCGGTCAGTACTGCCCGACCCCTGGCACGAGGGCGCCAGGCGGACTCCGAGGGAGTGGGCACTGTCCTGTTAGGGCAGAACAGACTGGCACCGGGATCGGACGCGACTAGCGAGAAACCTGCAAAGTCAAGGGGCGGAGGTAACTTCGGTCACCCGACCTCAGCTGCACGGGCCTCCGCAGGGCCCTTGGGCGCCCAGGCCGCGACCGGGCCTCAGCGACGGCCTCAGGGGCCGAGCCCTGCTGGGCGGCGCGTCCGCCGGGGTCGCTCGGGCTCGGCCTGACGCTGCTCGCAAACGACGAGCCGCACCGGGAAGGTAAGAAGCTCGTGTCACTCGCAGCTTGCCGGACTGAGAGGGATGCCTGTGTGCGAAAAGTAGCCGTCAGAGTGGTTCTCCACGACACTGTTAGCTGAATAGAAAAGATAGGGAGACTTCAGTGAGACGGGCGCAATGCCGAATTGGCACCGTCACCGGTATGGACCTGCAGTAATGCTGAAAAATGTGGGGGTCAATACACGCTAGAGGGCTGGATGGACAGATTGGAAGAGGTGACCAGAAAGATCCGTAAAATAGAGATAATGAGGGACTATTACTGTTGATAATGAATCATTAAAAGTCATGTTATAGGACTGGAGTGGCTGAGCTCTGATGCAGGACTAGTTAATTGGAAAGGTTTAAGAAACTGAGAAGCTGTGCTATCAGATAAACTGCCTAGTGACATACCAACTTCGCCACGTATTAGGACAAGGAAAGTGTTGGAGAAAAAGTCAGTCAAGAACTGGTCACTAAGAAATGAAAGTGGCCCTAGGGTCCCGGGTGGGTGGTACGGAGTGTGGCACAAGGTTGCAGATGTCATGGAGACACAAGTAAGGAATGTGGGCCGAGAGGAGCCTCCAGCCCTGGGCGGGCAGCGGGAGCTCGGCCGGGAGAGGGCTTCGCGGGCCAGGTTTTCCCCGGGCTGGAAAGACAAAGGGCGCTTCAGGGCTAAGTCTGGAGGTTCAGGGATTTGCTTGGATGATGAACTAAAGTGTCAAGGGTAGAGCATCATTTCAGGGTTTATAGAAAACAAGAAATTGGTCAAATAGAAGACATAAAACCTTATGGAATTAGACCCAGGGGATAACAGCTGATCTGAAAGTCTGGTGTGCTATGTATAATATCAAGACATATAAAGAATATAATGAAATTATTTCAATGTGTTAACATTTATCAGTCTGTTTTGTTATTAGGCCATTTTTAAAGTGTGAATGACTTAAGAATAAAACATATCCCTCCATATTTTTTTAAATGCGGACTGATACTAAGTAAATTTGATTTTTAAAAACTGTGTAGGCAACAGGGAACCAGCCAGTGTTCTCAATCAGACATAAAGTCAGTGTTTGAAGATTACTCTGATAGCAATAAAGGGAAAATGGACTAAAGTGGGAAAAACCAATGTTTCAACTGGTTACAAGGCTGTATTTCAACAATCCTAATAAAAGATGAGACACAAGCACATGTACAAGATAGGCGGGGTTTTCTGAGGTAAAATCAGCATTCAGAGGTTGGGATGAGAGAGGGGGAAGGAGGGGTCTGTAGTGACTGAGGGTTAAAACTTTGAAGGCATTTGATTTTAGGGCAATGAATTCTGCTCAGAACTGAAGTTTTCTATATTTAGAATTTTATGTTTTCCTAGGATATAGTACATGTACTTGGATATGTGATGAAAACTACCTGATGACATTTTCTGAAATATGAAACACACTTATACACGTACAAGAGGAAAACAGTTTATGCCTTTGTACCTATTCTAAGCTTGATATTTAGAAGGTAAATGTTATGCAACATCATTATAAGAATTTTCCATTCTGGCGTTTGGGAGAGCCACAACAGTCCTTTTTGAAAAAAGAAGAATAGAAAAAGTCACAGAAAACCAAATATCAAAGGAGATCAAATGCTTAGAATCTTGGTGACTCTGGCTTATCAGGGTTATTTTCTGACAGTTACCCCAATAGCCCAGTGCAAGAGAAATCTGGTTTCAAACACACCTGAGTGATTAGCACCAAAACATCCCCTAGCAGCTGTGACATCCCTCTTGCAGCCCGCACCCCGAGGGGGGGTTCCAGGCCACAGCCGGTGCCCAGATAGTGTCTGGTGCCCTTGTCGCAGGACAGCTCTCCAGGGCAATATTGTCTTAGGGGCAAGATGAGGAAAAGAAACTAAAATTGCATCATGCTTGTTTTCTGGCTTTGAGAACTATATATATGTACATATACATGTATATATATATTTTCTTTTGGTGATACCAGGCATTGAACTTGGAGCCTTGTGCTTACAAAGTAGGTGTGGTACCACCGAACTAAATCACCTACCCAAACTCACTCTTTGTTTTTCTTCCTCTTTCTCCCTTCCTTTCCCTTTCTCTCTTTTTTCTTTTTCTCTCTGTCTTTCTTTCTTTTCTTTCTTTCTTTCCTTCTTTCTTTCTTTCTTTCTTTCTTTCTTTCTTTCTCTCTTTCTTTCTTTCTTTTTCTTTCTTTCCTCACACCCTTGCACTTGCAAGGCAAGTGGCAGTGCACTGAGATAAATCCCTAGCCCTAACATTGAATTTCAAAGTATGCTACAAAATTTTTAAATTAGAAATTTTCCTGGAGTTGTGCTACACACAAACTTGACATTTCTTTTTGTATTCCCAGGAAAACGTGTTTTTCTCTGGCTCCTTATACCATGTCAATAGCTCAGAAATTCATGAAGGAGGCAAGTCCTTTATGAGTTTTAAATAACACCAGGTTACACAATGTCTAACTCTATTTTGTAGGAATTCATATTGAGATCCAAGATATAGTGAAGTTTGGAATAGAATTTACTTGGCTCTATGGGGCAAGTCCTGTTCAAAGTCCAAAGTGAATGACTGGGCTGAAGACATAGCTCAGTGGTGCCACTGCCTGTCTGTCAAGAGCAAGGTCCTGAGTTTGATCCTTGATACAACTTAAAAAAAAAGCCAAAGATTTAGCTCAAGTGGTACTATGCCTACATTGCAAGCACAATGATCTGAGTTTGATACTTAGTACCAAAAAAAAAAGGTTTTTGAAATTCTAGTCACTCCATGGTCTGATGCTGATTGCTGTCCTGTGGGAACTCTGTATGCAGTTGACAGTCCCTTCAGAGAGAGTCTTATGGTTGACGGTGTTTAGTAGATAGTTTCAATAAGAAAGTCTCAGACTATAAGGGATTTAAGATATCCCTACTTGCTGGCTAGGCAGAGCCAACATTGTCAAAATGGCCATGCTGCCAGAACGACTATATAGATTACGGCAATACTGACTGAAATCCCAACAGCATATTCCATAGAGCTAGACAAAATAACGCAAAAATTCGTCTGGAAGCAGAAGAGACCTAGCATGGCAAAAGTAATGCGAGGGAACAAATTCATGGCAGGGCATAGCACAGTCTCCAACTGGAAACGATACTTCAAAGCCAGTGTGATAAAAACAGCATGGTATGGCAGAGACACAGACCTGAGGGCCCGTGGGACAGACTAGAAGATCCAGAAACAACCCCAAACATCCCAAGCCACCTCATGGTTGACAAAGGGTTATAACTCACTGTTTGGTTTTAAGGTTTTTATTTTCTATTTCTCGTTAACGTTTCATGTAAAACACACATTGAAATGCACCATAGATTTCAGAGAAATGCCTGGGTTTGATCACCAACTCTGTCATATTTTATTCATTTATTTATTTTTTAAGATTTAAAAAATTTTTTCAAATTGAGTTTATTGGTACATAGACATTATGATCACAATTGTACCTGTACATGACATAGCTTGATTCTCATTTTATCGTTTTCCCCTGCTCACCCCACCATTCTTTAACCCTCTTTTTATATGTGGTTTCCATTATTTTGTTTTTACTATCAGAGAAAAAAATGTCATTGAGTTTGTATCATTAATCACTTTATTTCTATGAATTATTTCCTCATTAGAAAAATAGTTGCAAAGATTAAAAAATTATATCTTTTTTAAATTGAATTCTTTATTGGTACATTTCATATACATCTCACAATCACACACAACATTGGGGAATTTGTACCAGTATATGACACAAGTCAATTCTCATTTTTACTCACATCCCTACCCACCCACACCTCCCCAGCCCCTATATACATGCTCTTATTTTCTTTCAGAATCATATTTATTCCTTCCCCTCATTATGTTCCCACACCAAATTTCCTTTGGAAATTTCCCATTCTACAAAAACTGTCATACTTTCTAGAGCTCATTTGCATCTACAGGTGCTCATATCAAAGAGAAGATCCGGTATTTGCCTATCTGTGATCTATTTATTTCACTTATTAGTGTGTCCTCAAGGTGTATCCATTTGCACATAAATGAATCAATCTTGTCATTCTTTATGGCAGAATAATACTCCATTTTATAAAAATAACATATCTTCTTAATCCACTCTCCAGTTGATGGGCATTTGGGTTGTTTCCAAGATTGGGCTATCACAAACTGAGCTGCTATGAACAAGGGTGTACGTCTGTCTTTCCACTGTGATTTTCTAAATTCTTTTGGGTGTATTCCCAGCAGGGGGATGGCAGGGTCAAATGGGACCCGTAGTCCTAGTTTTCTGAGAAACCTCCACATGGATCTCCACAATGGTTGCACAAGTCTGCAATCCCACCAACAGTGGAGGAGGGTTCCTTTCTCCCCACAGCCTCACCAGCATTTACTGTTGGTTGATTTTGTGTTAGCGGCCATTCTTCGTGGAGTGAGATGAAATCTCAGTGTTGTTTTCATTTGCATCTCTCGAATGACCAGTGATGTTGAGCATTTCTTCATATGCTTCTTAGCTGCTTTGACTTCTGCCTCTGAGAAGTGTCTGTTCATTTCAGATGCCCATTTTTTAATTGGGTCTTTAAACTTGGTGAGGCTGACCTGTTTAAGTTCTTTATATATTGTAGATAGTAGCCCTTTGTCTGATAAACAGCTAGTAAAGATTTTTTCCATGTTGTTGGTTGTCTTTTAGCGGTGCCAGTGATTTCTTTTGCTGTGCAGAAGCTTTTCGGTAGGATGAGATCCCATTTGTTGATTCTTTCTGCTAGTTCTTGTGCTATAGAGGTTTTATTCATAAAGTCTCTGCCTAAACCAATGTCCCCAAGAGTTTTACCTAATCTGTTTTCCAGCAGGCTTATTGTTTCTGTTTTAATGTTTAAGTCTCGAATCCATTGTGAATTTAGTTTTGTGCGTGGTAAAAGAGATAGGTCTAGCTTTAGTTTTTGGCAGGTTAATGCCTAGTTAAAAAAGTATACCTTTTAGAAACCTGTCACACTACCAGATGTTGTAGAATTTAATGTTAGTTTCAAAAAATTCAACCCAAGTCACAGCTTTAGAGATGAGAAAGGACTTTGTAACTGGGGTGCCCTGACCCCAAGAGTGACATTGTATCTACAGCCTTTGTGGATGCAAAAGTATTCCCAAGGTCCATCAGATTACAGACGCTGCCTTTTGCTAGACAGGAATGTGAAAAATAAATACCGACCAAGACAGGTGGTTTTCCTTTGTTTTGTTGTTTTTGGAACCAAGAATTGAACCTAGGACCACACGCATTCTAGGCCAGTGTTCTTGCACTGAGCCATATCCCAAGCTTGAGACCTCTTTTTAATTCATGTATCAGTGAAGGAATGTTAATCCTCAACAAAAGACCTCAAAAAGCATTAAGAAAAGAAAAACTTGAACATTAACCAAGAAGAAAACCAGCACAGCAAACTTTTCCTCTAGGACTTTGGAAGTCAATGCACTGTGGGCTTTGGTGAGACACCACCTCCCTTTCCCCACTCTGTTTGCTGGGGCCCCAAAGAGCTGATACCCCATTGCCAGTCCGTGGAAGAAGCTAGCACAGGGATGGCCACACACACCTTTTTCAGCAAATGTTTGTGAACGAATGAATGAACACACACATAACTGTCCAACCTGTATGACTTAGTGTCAGTCTGGTGGAATCCAGCCCGGATCAGCCTCCCTGGGGAGAGGGGCGGCTGCCACGTGGGACGTCTCTGCCTGTGCCCTGCTCCAGCCGAGTGGACCCCTGTGTGAAGTCTTACTCTCTTCCACCTTCCTCATTCTTTTTAGAAAATGAGGACTATTCCTCTTTTCTGTCTTATTTATTTTTACCTAGCTGTAGGTGATGGAATAGGTACAGTTCCTTCAGCAAGATTAGTTGTTTTCCAAATTCTTCAGCAATTATTATGACAGTTCTTTTAATTAACATCTATAGTTCCATTACTCTCCAGAAAGAGCCACCTGCAAATGTTTCCACAGGGATCGGGATGGAAGCAGCAGCCTGGCTCTGCCACGATTCACCTTTTCCTTCTGATCTTTACTATTTGTAGTTCAGTTTCACTGTGACACATGACTCTTTTCTGCTGACGAATGTTCTTGATAATCTCCCTTGACAGCCAGTTTCTGTCAGTGTCATTTTCTCAGGCTGTGAGACTCATGGAGAATGCGTCTACACTGGTCCGGATCCAGCTTCTCCCCGAAATCACTTCACTTCCTGTGTAAATAAACACAATGGAATGGGAACCTAGGTAAAGCTACAGATTTATGCCATCCACTGACTCTTTCTGAGTCTCAGCTGTAGATGTGATCATAATAGGTACTGGCAGAGTTGTAAGTATCAGTGAGATAACACCAGGCATATGGTAGGTGGGTTTATCAGTAAATGGAAGCCATAGCATCAGGCTCTGTGAGCAGATTTTCTAGATCTAAATAGGGTACCCAGTGTTAGAAAAAATAGGAATTATGGCAGAGCATCAAGACAAGGCACAGAGGAAAAGTCTGAAAGAAAAAAAGCATTGAACAGTACTGAGCAAGCCAAGACAAAGCTTCTAAAATCCATTTGCCAGGCTAGTATAGGCTAATCCTGTGTCAGGGACAGTCTGTCTCTCCTGCTAGGACGTAGCTGTCTTCACCCTCTTGGTAGCAGGACAGCCAGCCTCAAATCTCCACTGTACCATTCATTTTCTTGGACTACATCGGTACCACCTTCATGAGCCTGGGATGGCGAGGCAGCCAAAGAAAAGATTAAATGATCAAGCGGCTTATTAGCTGAAGTGTCTGTGAGGAAAAGTGGGAAACTGGGGCGGACTGCAAGAACCAGCAGACTCTCCAGGGCCGCGGTCGGTGTAAGAGAAGGAGGTAGGTTGGATAACAAAAACCCAACAGTGTTCATTTCTAAAAATATTTGGAAAATGTGGTGCTGAACCCTTGAAAAAAGTACAGTCAGCCTCCAGAAAAGCCCTCAGCTCCCGGGACTAACTCTGCTTGTCCTTACGGCAGCCGATCATGGCTTGTGTGCACACGCAGGATGCATTTCAGAGTCACAGGCCTCAGTCTATGGTGTGCTATGAGTTAAAGTACATACAGTGGTGGTTAAGCTTCACTATCTCAGTGTGATGGGCTTGAGCTTGCCCAGAAGGCCAGGAAACCCACTCTCAGTGTGTCTGGTGAGCCGCGGAGGTGGCTTTGGGGTCCTGCGTCTGCGCCTCGGCCCTGCCTCGCTGGCACAACCTCCGTGCCCTCCTGGCCGCCCAAGCGGTGCAGCGGCTTTCCTGCGCCATGTCTGCCTTGATGGGCCAAGCGCGGACTGGAACCTGAAACCCAGACAAGGTTCCCCTCTGAATCTAAGCTGTGGATGTCAGCCATTTTCTGCCAGGAATGAAAAACTGACTAATACGCCGGGCGTGGCGGCTCACGCCTGTCATCCCAGCGCTCGGGAGGCAGAGGCAGGAGGGTTGCTGAGTTCCAGGCTCGCCTGGGCTACACAGTGAGCTCAGGGCCGGCCTGAACTACAGAGCGAGACCCTGTCTCAAAAAAAAAAAAAAAACTGACTAATACACACAAGCGCTTGGTAGTCCACAGTGGGTGTCAAATTTGTGTTCTCATATCCTTGCTTGGTTTAGAAGCAGGGTAAATATATAGATTAATTAAGATTTGTCTTTGTTGAGTGTACATTATAAAATATCTGAAATAAACACTAAAAAAGAAGAAAAGACTTAAAAATAAAAGAATATATGAAAGAAAAAAAAGAAATGAAAAATGAGGCAAATAAAAATAATATAAAATGTATCAAAACATACTTAAAATTGAATAATTCACATAAATAAAATGTACTAAGTTCTCCATTTGAAAGGCAAAATTTCTAAAAGTGGAAACAAACTCAGTTTGAGGTCACATGCTTTTACAACTATCATTCCTAAAACATAAAGAAGGACGTAGAAAGCAGAATGTAAAAAAAATGGAAAGATATAAAGACAATCACATACAAAATGACACTGGATTAGTTGTATGAAAACCAGAAAACTTCAGACAAAATGTTTAGCAGCAATAAATGACTTGACCCCTTGCAATGGTCTAGTTTTTGTATGTAAGGACATATATTAAAATAAATAAAACAAAGATTTATAGACTTTATGAGACAAGTTGAATAATCTGCCATGCTAAAACAAAGTTATTACATGCTTTCTTTTTTCAGTATATGAGCTCAGCAAATGGATGTCAGTAAGTACACATAATATTTGAGCATGGAAACTAATAATCTTGACCTGTAACTAATGACAAATAACCTACAACTAATAATCTTGCACATATTTGGAATGTTGTACACAATAGTTAGGACACTTTCCAAGTGTATTTGAACCATTTAGGGAAATTAGCTACATAATAGACCATAGAGTATGATAAATATCAAATGAATTGTACCATATCAGAAACAAAAAAAATACTTGAAATGAAAAATATAGATTTAAAAACTGTTATATTTAAAGAAATAAATATGGAACTAAATTCTCGATTCAAACATTGAAAAAAAACCAAGGAAAAATATAAATTAAGTAGAATTAAAGGCACTGATAATAATGAGGTAAAGTTAATCCAAATAGAAAATAAATATATAATACAGTGAATAACAAGGCCAAAAATCATTACTGGACAAATGCAAAAATGACAAATAAATAAAAATGGCAAGACTGATCAATACAAGGAAAGTGAAGGTGCAGATAAACCTCACTGCAAGTAAAATACAGATATAACTATGTGTTATCTCCATAAAAGGAGAATACAAATTTTTTTCTAAGTATTTAAACTGCGCATGAGGCCTGTACGACTAAGCTCCACCTCTAGTCCATTCTCAGCATGGTATATTGAGGAAGAGTCTTCCTACGTGGTGCAGGCTGAGCTTAAAACTGTGATTTCCTTGCCTCCATCTCCCCATAACTTATGCCAATTTACCTATGGGAGGGGTCAGCAATCTGCTATTTAATTTTAAAAAAATTCACATTTGCTAATACATGTTTACAATAACACATAATGGTTGCATTCCTTATGGGGCTGAGCACATATGCATAACACATCTCCACCCCGTTTTTCGCTCTCTTCCCTTCCTCTTCATCTCCTTCCCATTTGAGAAAAATCTATCTCCTTACCTATCTACCTGTGGTACAGATATATACATTTGTGCCCTTTGCCCCAAGACTAAATGGAATGAAGGTATTGTAGTAATTTACCCAGAAGAGACAGAAAATGCATAAATAAAGAGAAATACTATGTCTCAGTCAATTCCACTCGTCACTGAAGTACAACCAACTCTAAAAATTTCAAAACATTTCCCAAAACATTAAAAAAAACCAATGAAACTAAAAAGAGAACCGCTGAACATACTTTAGGAAGTGGCAAAGACCGGTCGCCACCCACAGAGGACGAAAGGCAGTGGGCCAGCTGGGCACACCCACAGGAGACCCGTGCGGGTGTCGCGAGGCCAAAGCCCAAAGCAGGGAGTAGATCTGTGTTTCTACTGTTGGCACTAAGGGCCAGTATCTCCACATTTGCTTTCATTTTTAAGTAAATGTGCTACGTTCAAAACATTAAGTCTCCTGTGCCTCATTTTAAATCCATTGAATTTGACTGCCAGAGGAATGCAATTTTTCTAAAGGTCAAAATTTTAGACCTTTAATTCTGACCTAAGTTTTTTAGCCCTTTTGTTGTTGGTAATGATAGCGCAAGGGGTAGACACGGGGCGTCCTGCACGCTAAGTCCACGCTCTGCTGCCCAGTTGTGGAACCTGCATCTTACGGATTTTGTGAACACATTTTTATTATTGTGTATTATACTAATACATTACTGATGTAATTAACTTACAATATTAATAGCAGTAAATAAATTTGACCCACATTACGTTAGGGAGAAACAGAGCTTCACTGTCCTTCATAAAGAATTGATTTTCCCTAAAGTTTTGTCTCTGTTTGCTTAGATTCTCCCCTCTGTCAAATCTCGGGCGATGCCCATGTCCCCTTGAGAGACTGGGCCAGTTAGTCAAGCTCAGGGGCAGTTTGTCTTCGCTGAAGTCACCATTTCTCTCATTGTTTCTATCAAGCAAATAAACAAGAGTAATAACCTGCCATCAGGCAAATTTACTGCAGTTAATGCACTAAAGAAGCAAGGTTTGCCAGACTCATCTCCCCACCAAGTTCTGCTCAACTGAAGATCAATCTTTCATGGGCTTCGTCTTTTTGAACACAAACGTGTCTCAATATTCAAAGCACTGACTGCTGTTTAAATGCAGGTCCCAGCTGCTCTCAGGTTTCCCAGCTGCTCCTCTTCCTCTGCCTGCCAGTCACATGTCTGATCACGCTCAGCACTGAGGATTTGTACCAGAGCATGACTCGACCGAATTCTCACTTTTTCCCGTTCCCCGGCCCATGGATGTTTCATGTTTCACAACATTATAGTTTACAAAAGCACATAGGAAGTGAGCGAGAGGCTGCTTCAAACAGAAAGACTAACTTGAAAAAGGCACGGAGATCAAATTGACCCAGGCGTATTATTTTCTATAGCTGCCAAACCCCTCAGCACATCTGTATCTTTGCACAGACCTCAAGAATCAGGATTCTTGGCATGGTTTATCCAAGTCCTCTGCTCACCAAGCTGTAATTAATGTGTCAGGTGAGCAGTGTGTCTTTTTGGAGTTAGGGGTTCCCCTCTTAGTTCAAATGGTTTGCCAAATTCAATGCCTCCGGGTCTTGGGCGAAGGTCCTTAAATCCTGTGTATTGCCTGACCATCTTGTGCCACGTGGTCTTCTCATTTAGGTGGTAGCAACTTGATTTGGCTCTTCAAGGCCTTCAAAAGAGTCTTTGTAGTGGATGGTAGCAAGCAGAGTCACAGATTGAATAAGACCAAATCGTGACAAAAGCTCCTTCATCACCCTTACCATGTAATATTAGTTGATACAGAAGTGACATAAATGCTAAGTCCTGGCTACACTGAGGAGGAAAGGGGCAGGAAGTACTTGAACACCTGGAGGCGGAGCCACTGAGGGCTACCTGAGGGCGCAGCCATCACAGAGAAAGTGTTTGTGGTAGGGGACGCACAGAATGTGAAAGCAGATTTTGGGGGGTGGAAAGAATTGGATTTGAAAAAAATTGTTGGAGGCCATGTGAGAAGCCAGAAATAAAGATTTAAAGACACAGGTTTATGTTTATTCTTGTATTTATTTTGTGGAAAAAGCTTCTTCAGAAAATTAATAGCACAAATAGGCTCAAAGAGAGACTATTTCAGTGAGTTTTGGATCACTAAAACTATTTAGAAAGTAAAGAACTATTTTTACTTGAGAAAAAAGTAACATAGCATTGTTATTTCCTGCTCAGGTAGTTTGAATTGGTTTACTTCTAAACTCATGTTAAAAAAAAAAAAAGATGCACAATTAGCTCAGCCTTTCCTGTCTTTGAGTTATACAACACCACTTTTGGGGGAAACTTTTGCTAGCTGATCTGTTGGAACATTAGAGAGTCATAAACACCTGACCTGAATGTTGAGCTTTTTCTTTCATTTCTCTCTTTTAAAAATAGTGTAAAGGAAGTATAGGAGCCACATACTCGTTCTGGATGGATTTGCTTTGGGCTTCAAACAGTCAGGTTGAAAGGACTTGCAGAGTTATATTGGGTTTGTCAGTGTCCCATAAAAATTTGAGACAAGAATAGGTGTGTCAATTTTTGTAATTTGTTGAATCTGTTCTTTTTCCCTCATAAAATAAGGGAAATGACTCTACAATGATTAGTCAGTCTTATTTCCGCAATTGTTTTATAACAGTGGGAAATGTCAAAAGTATAGAGAATAGTTTAATGAATTCTCATGCATCTGTAATTCTCAACACCTTGTCAAACTTGCTAACTTGTACTCATCTTTCCACCTACATCTATGCTAAAGCAAATCACAGAATAGCTGAAATTGATATGCAGTATACTTCATTGCGTATCTCTCCAAGATAAGTACCCTTTTGAAAATAACCACCATGCTATCAAAACACCAAGAAGTTTCCAGTAGTTCCTTGTTATTATCAAAGGTCCAGTTTTAAAATATCTTTCTTTCAATTTCTGCCCCCCCGCTTTCTCTCTTTTGTGGTACTAAGGATTAAATCCAGATCTTCAAACTGAGCGACACTTTCAACCCTTTTATTCTTTTTTTGAGACAGTCACTAAATTTTTAAATTGCCCCGATTGGCTCGAGCTTGTGACCCTCTTGTCTCAGCCTCCTAGAGTGCTGGGATGACCGGCAGGAATCATCGTGCCCAGCCCCGCCCACTCTTTTTGATGCAGCTTGTCTGAACTGTGATCCTTATGAGATCTACGTCTATGTCTCAATAAGTCTTATAAGAAATTTTCCACTTTATAAATCTTTCTCTTCTTTTAAAACTTTCTTGTAAATTTTTGTCATTGTTGCAAACAAAGGTGATTTTTTTGAGGTTTTTGCCAATTGCTTCACTATGGAATTTAACGTAACATATTTCTTTGCTCCGCTACTTAGGTTAAGGCAAATAAAAATGTAATATTACAGATTAAAATGGCAAACACTGGTGATTTGTATGATTAAATGAATAATTAGCTTAACAGGTGCGAGCAGGCCTAGTTTGAGATTTCCGACGTGGACAGTGATGGGAACTTCGTGTTTCCCTCCTGCACTGCGAGGGCAGAGCCGCGGGCCGGGACCACTGCGCGGCCGGCGCGGCTCACGGGGAGAGAGCGGGCGGCCCGGCCCTTCGGAGCGCACGTCTTGCCCGGACGCTCCTTGCCGCGCTTCCGTGTGGCTTTGGTCAGATGCTTTTCGCCTGTCCTACCTTATGCTATGGGATTTATTATTTTTTTTTGCACTGAGGAAGGCTTACCCTACGCCCGTGCATTTTAGAAGTATTTGACCTTCCTTTTGAATGTTACAGGGCTCGTAGCTGAAAATTTGCTGTGCACTTGGTTTTTAGCAGTGCTAGGATTGTCAAGACTGGTGACTCATGGAGACGTATTAAATGCATTTTGCACAATGAAATGGACAAGAGCCTTCTGAGGACTCGTGGTGGGTTGTTAGGCCTTAGCACTCAAGTATCCCCCAAGGTTTTGTGTTCAGAAACGGGGGTTCCAGATGGTGATTGGCTCACACAGTAGGGGCCGTATTCACTCGGAGAATCATGGAAGAGTGCTTAGCTGCAGGTGCAGTTGGGAAAGGGGGCTGTTAGAAGAGGTGATCACTGGGCTTGGGCTTCAGTGTCATAATTTCTTGTTCCCTACCTTGTTCTGTTGGGAGATTCCACTGAGAGCAGTACAGGGAATAACAGTGCCCTTTAGTATTGAAGTGATAATTTTTCTAGATTTTTTTTCAACAACTATAGGCAAAAGTAGAGAATATGTGTTTTACAAACAAGACACATCACTGATTTATACTGCTATTTCCAACTAAAATTATCACAAGGTTTTTAATTTTTCTGATTCTACACTTGTATCTCTATTCTCTTACAACAAAAATTTTACTTCTAGAACTATCACAATTGTCCATTTGTGCTGTCCTATACACACATGCAACTTAGAATAACAATATTAATATTACCACCAAAATATGAATATTAAAAATCAGTTTAGATTTCTTTGCAGTAATCATATCCCTGTATTTTAAAGTCACTTGAAACAATTATTTTTGGTGACAATACGTACAAAATAAATACATAGTGAAGTTTCATTTTGTTTTCAATTCTTAAGAATAATTTTCTGTTTTGGATATTTTCATTTTACAGTATTCTGAAACGTTTCATGATTCTATAAGGTAGCATAACAATATTACAGATAGTCTTTGTCCCTTCTCTGCAGTGGGTAGCGATCCAATATGACTATCCACTCTTGCTACTGAATGTGATGACACAATGAATAGTCTATGTTAATATACCTCTTTTGGAGGGAGAGTCAAAGGGGTCGTGGTGTAATAGTGTTACAGTGTTTGATACAAACTTGCAGACCCAAATGGTAAACGCTTATGTCATTTTGTTAGATGATGCTTAATTCTCTTCTCTAATGATTGTTGCATTTGGCTTTCTACCAGCAATGTATAAAATTATTTCCCTAAAATCTGATCAGCAGAATATACAGTATTACTAAAATTTTAGAACTAAAGACATTCATGAAAGACGACTTGTAGAACTTCTTCAGAAAGTGGCAAGAATGATAAGAATGTGTGTTTTAAATAAGGAGAAATATTTTGAGGGGGATTGTATCTTTTACTGTGATGGTCTTTATAAAAAATTAAATACACACTATACTTCTTTTTTAAGTTTGCCCTCTTTCAGGTTATAGAGAATTTACTTATATTTTTTCTAGTATTTGCATAGTTTTAATAATTACCCATTTGAATATCTTATCCCACTGGCATTTTACTGATGTATTGTTTGATAAATTATTTTACCTTTTTAACAAATATGAATACGTGGGGTTTTTTCTCCCTGATTTATGATGTTTACCAAATATACTAAATACCCCTATGGACCTGGTTCTATTTCTAGAGAGTCACCTGTTTTACTGCTGTGACTGTTAACCCACTTGCCCACGCTATGTGCCTTCCTTTCATAAGGCTTATCTCTTAGTGACCAACACGGCTTGTTACCTGCTATGCTTTTCCACTGGTCTTCATTCTCAGAGATATACACTACTAATAATTGTTACTGTTTGTATAATAAACTTTGTAATTTGCTTGCCTAGCTCTAGAAAAAATAGTATTTTATTGGAATCACATTGCGTTTATAATTTAACTTAGTGGTAATATTTTGTTTTGCTTGTTTGTTTTTTGCATTGTATGTTTTTGCTCAAGAACATAGGATATCTTTCTTTTGGTACAAGTTTATTTTTGTACCCTTCAGGAATGTTTTATACTGTTTTGTTCAGTAGATGTTGAATATTTAATAATGTTTTGCCCTTTCCTTTATTATGTTCATTTAATAAAGGGAAGGGGTTTTCTTTTGCTAGTTTTTCCTTACTGAGTTCCTTTTATGTAAATGTGAGAGTTTAAAAAAATTTGAATCTTTATTGGTACATTATATAGACACATCGTGATCACACACAAACCAGCATATGACACAATTTAATTCTCATTTTTCCCATTCCCCTATCCACCCTACAATCCCCTGGCCCTATATACATAAGCTTTGTTTCCCTTTTATAAATTACCATCATATTTTTTTCTTCCCCTTATTACTTACCCCTGTACACCATTTCCCTTTGAATATATACTATTTCACCATATCTACCATGTATTCTAGAGCTCTTTTACATTTCAGTTTCTCATACCAGAGAAAAGATATGATATTTACAGATCTATGACCTATTTATTTCATTTATGAGTATGTCCTGAAGGTATATCCATTTGAATATAAATGACTCATTTATATCCATTCTTTAAGGCAGAGTAATACTCCATTTTATAGAAAAACCACATCTTTTTTTTTTTTTTTTGAGACAGGGTCTCGCTTTGTAGTTCAGGCTGGCACTGAGCTCACTATGTAGTCCAGGCAAGCCTCGAACTCAGCAATCCTCCTGTCTCTGCCTCCCGAGTGCTGGGATTACAGGCGTGAGCCACCATGCCTGGCAAAAAAACCCACATCTTTTTTATCTAGACTCCAGCTGATGGGCATTTGGGTTGTTTCCAGGATTTAGCTATCACAAACTGAGCTGCTATGAACATGGTGCACATGTGTCATTGTGATATGAATCTTTTAATTCTTTTGTGTATGTACCTACCAGCGAAATAGCAGGGTCAAATGGGATCTCTAATCTAAGTTTTTTGAGGAATCTCCACACTGATTTCCATAGTGCTTGTACCAGTCTGCATTCCCACAAACAGCAGAGAAGGGTTCCTCCCTCCCCGCAGCCTTGCCAGCTTTTGTTGCTTATTACTTTTTCAGTAGTAACCCTTCTTTGTGGAGTGAGATAGAACCTCAGACTTGTTTTCATCTGCATCTCTCGAATGACTAGTGATGCCGAACATTTCTTCATGTGCTTCTTAGCTGCTTTTACTTCTTCCTCTAAAAGATGTCAGTTCATTTCAATGCCCATTTTTTAATTGGGTCTTTAAATTTGGGGGGATTATTTTTTAAGCTCTTTGTGTATTCTAGATAGTAGTCCTTTGTTTGAGAAAGCACTGTTAAAATTTTTTTTCCCAATGTGTTGGTTGTCCTTTTGGTCTGCTGGAAGTTTCTTTTGCTGTGAAGAAGCTTTTTAATAGATGAGCTCTGATACATTGATTTATTTTGCTAGTTTTCGTGCTATAGAGGTCTTGTTTATAAAGTCTTTCCCTACTCCAGTGTCCCCAAGAGTTCTGCCTAGCCTGTTTTGCAGAAGGTTCAGTGTTTCTGTACTACAAAGTCACTGTGAGAAAATGGCACTGGCAAAGCAACAGACCTGAGGACCAGTGGGGTAGATTAGAAGATCCAGAATCAACTTCACATACACTAAGCCTCCTCATCTTTGACAAAGGAGCCAAATATCTTCAATGGAGGAAAGACAGCCTCTTTAATAAACGGTGCTGGGAAAACTGGGCTTTGGCTTGCCAAAGACTAAACAAAGCTAGATCTATCTCTTTCACTGTGTACTAAATTAAAATCAAAGTGGATTAGAGACTTAGATCTTAAGGCTTTACATCTCTCTTTTCTATTTCACTTACTGTATTTCATCCAGCAAAATTTCTATCACTGTACATCCCCCCGGTGGCCTGTTTTCTTCCAACACCAATGTTTAATACTTTCTCTCTTGTCATATTTTTTCCTCTGTCATCTCTTTCATCTCTAATCCCGTAAACCCTTATATACCTTTTGTGTCTCCTCTTCCCTCAGTGAAGCACAGTTTAAGTCCATTTTCGTTTATCTTTGTGAACATATTGTCTGAAGCACACCTATGAAACACAGTGATGAGGATTGTGTTTCATACCTTTTTTCCATTACCCAATGCTTTGTTCATTCTCTATGATAAATAAAATTTATCTGTCAATCTTCACCAAATACTTGAATTTGTTTCTGGTCATTATTACAAGCTCTTCTCTGAAAGAGTTGGACACATTCTCATCCTAGTGTTGTAATATTCATAACGGCCTTAGAAACTGAGTCAGAAAAGTCTTATCCCACATTCAAGAGATAAAATTAATATACTTTTTTCATAGAAGTTGAGGCCTTAGCTGAAGTTTGAGGTCAGTTCTCTCTCCTGAGCTCTTCAAATTCTTCTGTTAAAGGAATAACTGAACTTTTCCTGAATGACTGGAAGAAACTCCTCCCCAAGATGGAGTTTATTCTCAGTTTTAGAGAATAAGTCACTGGCGTTTGAGAAGATGGAGAGTTTGGAGTTGCTGTGATGCCACTGATCTGTAATAATACAGTTTGGAAGTTTGTTCCAAATTGTGTTATAAATAAACCACAGAATCTGGATGTTGTTAGTACTTTCACTCTGAGCCCCCTTTAATCTTTACTTGTACATTGTATAAACACATCATGATCACACTCAAAATTGAGAATTTGTGCCAGTATATGACGATTTAATTCTAACTTTTTCCCATTTCCCTACCAACCCCATAAACCCTGCCCCTAAATACATAGGCTTTGTTTCACTTTTTAAAATGCTCTTTTAAAAAGCTACTTGATTATTAACTAGATGATAGCACCGCTTAACCAATTTATCTACTCTGAAGCTGGAAATAGACTTCGAGAAGCCGAAGAAAAAGGGTAAATTGAAATTCTTCCTTTCAGGGCTTGCACCCTGAGTTCCTGCCTGCACTCTGTTCTGACCTCCGGCGCGAGGGCCGCCGTGGCTGTGAGCAGAAGCAGGGGCTCAGGCCCAGCTGCTGTCTTGAGCTTTTCGTTGGAATCGGTCGGTGTGTGGCTACTCTCCAGGCTCCCCAGGTCTTCGCACCCCCCGGGAGAGGCTGAGGCAGCTGTTTCACACTGTTTTGTAAACTAGACCTGAGCTATGCTACCAAAGCCACTGCCAATGTGTCATTAATTATAACCAGGACTTGGGCCAGCTGTCGGTACCGAAAAGCGGAGGAGTCCACAGGGTAAAACGTTAACCCTTTTGTGAGCTTTCAAATGGACTGAATTGGCCCACTTTAATACTGAAAAACATCCAGGTGAAAAATCAAGCTGACTTAGAACAGAACGACGCCTGCGGGGGAGATGGCAGAGAATATCCAGTTCGGGCGGAACGAACCTGGAGCGGGCTCGCCGGGCTTGAGCCACCGCGACGGGGCCTCCGTCCGCCGCCGGCCCAGCCCCGAGGACCGCGGGCTTCACGGACCCGCGGCCGGGCCGGGAGCTTCGGGGAGCGACAGCGCCTGGGAACCATCACTGCGCCTCGAGTTCGGTTTCTTCCAGTTTTATGCCTGTCGCCTCCCGAGGGGCCGGTAAATGTTTATTATCATTCTATTTGGTCACCACAGACATAAGAACGGAATGTGTAACATTGCTGTTAAAAATAGAGAATAGACGTGCATATCTACTTCTCCTGTAGGAGGTGAAAAGTATCACCGAGTCTGTTGTTTTCCACAGAAAAATAATTGGAGACTTTCGGAGCTCACTTCATTTTATACCTGAAAGAAGACTTGATTCTAATGTACACTTTGTTCCCTGACTATTGGCTCTAGCGGTCACTGCACGGCTATGGTAGAACATTCATTTCCTGGACCTTCTTATAGAATCCACAGCATTAAAAGTCCCCTTGGCCAAAGCAGGGCATGGTAATCCTGAGGAGGCTGCAGTGCCCAGACCGTACGCACACACTTCCCTCACTCCTTATACTGTGCTGCCCCTTGCCTTCTCCCTCCGTTTCTCACCGCGGCTCACTCCGGACTTACCGCCGGCCTGGAGTGTGCCAGGCCGCCCCTCCCGGAGACCCCGGCCCTCCCCAGGAGAGCTTCATCTTCTGTTCTGGGGGATTGGCCGCGAGGACAAAGTGAATCTCTACTTTCCCTGGGAGGAACAAAGGGCCAGCGGGTGCTAATCACTGTTGTGATGACTCAGTCCTCCCCGCAGTGCAGAACTTTTCCTTGTTCCTAGTTCACACTGAACTAGTTTGTACCATCTTTGAAGGCAGTTTTGCCAGCCAAATTAACACAAAGCTGATGGCTACAGGTATCTCTGTTGCAAGCTCAGTTACACATCTGGTGTGGTGGCCAGAATTTAAAATACATTATATTATCTAAAGCATAAACTGATCCTGAAGCTCAGAGAGGTTAAGTAGCTTTCTCAGCATCAGACAATCAGGCAGTTACCAAGATTCATATCTATTCTTGTTTATCATTTTTTACAATTAGACCATATATTGCTGGTAATGTCAATGATAAAATTACCAGGAATTTCAGGCTATGAAGTTGGTTAGACTTCTTGATGTTGTACAATGGTTAAAAAGCACCCCAGGATTAAAAACTAAATGAGCGCATAAATGGACAATAACTGAGTTTATTAAGATGCTGTGCATGGTGCTTTAGTTATTTAATGATTTTACTTTGATCATATTACTTAGCTATAAACGTTCAAAGATTTAAATATTTTTCTGCGCTGTGGATATACTTTCTGGAAGCTATTCTTTGTAGTGGAACTAAACTCTGTGTCCTTAAATAGTAATTACCATAGTTTCTGCAGCATTATATTTAATAGGTTTTATAGAAATGGTCATATTGATATACAGTGAGGTTTTAGTTTTTAGTTAATTTCCAACAAGAAAGTGTGTGTGCTCAGTGCCTTCTAGCGCTATAATTTTTCAAATCACTCGATAAATCAAGCAAAGTAAAATGTATGTATATGCTGCATCTTTCTCTAATGATATCTATAAAACACTATTTTTTTTAAAGAACTTGATAGTCTGTGTCCCATCAGCGTAATGTGTTTAACAGAATAACTCAGCCCGATATCCTACACGATTGCAAATTATTTTTGAGAAGTAAATTGTGACACAGAACTTGGCTGGTAGATACCAACCCGGCGTTAACAGCTTAGGACAAAAGCCATAATATAAAGGGTCGATATTTCCTAACTGTGTGACTTTGAAACATCAACTAATGCACTGAAACCTTAGTTTCTTCACCTGCTGGATGTTTCAAGGAAGTGAGAAACACAAAGTACTCTTTAGGGTCTAAAAAAAAAAATGGGCAGGGGCTGGAGATTTAGCTCAGTGGTTCCAGCGCCTGCCTCGCAAGCACAGGGCCCTGAGTTCGATCCCGGTAACCACATACAATGCTGGGCGTGGAGACTCACGCCCACCAGCCATCAATGCCACACACCACAGTGCCGGGCGTGGTGGCTCACGCCTGTCATCCCAGCACTCGGGAGGCAGAGGCAGGAGGATGGCTGAGTTCCAGGCTTGCCTGGGCTACCTAGTGAGCTCAGGGCCAGCCTGCACTACAAAGTGAGACCCTGTCTCAAAACAAAACAACAGCAACAACAACAAACCAAAAAACTGGGTACAGTGGTACATGCCAGTATTTCTAGCACTGGGGGAAAGGAGGGACCTCAGAGAGGGTGCCATGAGTGTGAGGCAGCCTGAGCTAGATACGGAGGTCCTGGGTCAAAATAGAGAGATGATAGATAGATGACAGATAGATAGACAGATACATAGATAGATAGATTCTCTCTCGCTCCAATGCCTGGCATCACAACTGACAGATTATAGATAAAGCTACTGATGATAAATTGCTATGGAAAATTCCTCTCTATTCACTGAATTGTCAAGATTTAAGAGTTTTTGCCTTGTAAAAATTTATTGCCTTCTTGTTTTATAGTATCATTTCCACTGGCCTTCATGAAAAATTCCTTTCTACTCTTGATATTCTTCTTTCTAATCTGAGAATATCTTTTAAAATTATAGCTTTCTCTTTTGTTTAATTTTGAGCTCCCTGTTACTATCCGCTGGCAGAGGCCTTACTATGGACACTTTGCACATAGCTGTTCCCTCATTTTCCTTCCAAGTGTGTCCTTGAGGCCTTCCCTTCACCGGGGGAAATTCTGAGGAATTAAAGCTCCAGGAATTGGTCTCTAGCTCGTGAGGGTCAGGAGTTGATCCCTTAGCTTCCTTGCCTTTTCAGCGGACAGTTCTGAGAGGAGCTTCTCTTTCTTTCCTCATGTGGGCTGTACCTGAACACACTCATGCAATACATTGTACTTGTTCAAGCATTTTACTTGTTTTATTCCAAAAGACCATTTTAATCTCTAAATTCCGAAGGTACTATATTGTTAACTGACGTTACAGTGTTTCTGAACAGAAGTTAAAAACTCTAAGAACTGGCATCCATAGGCTTTGGTGACCCTTTCCAGACTTTGCATGGCTTGTCCCAGGATCACTAAGGTTTTGTCTATAGAACCAATCCTTTGACTTAGTAATTCAAAGCTGCTTAAAGTCCTAGAATGATAGAATCTTTTTTGCAATGACATCAAGTGAGACAGTGTGCTTAGAAGAGTGCCCTATAGCTGGCTGGGCCTTTTGTCTGAGGAAAGTGAAAGTAGTAGAAAGGAAATGGCTCTATCAAAGTCAACATCTTGGGGCCTGTGCGGAGGTAGGACGAGCCCTCCGTTGTCCCGGAGCCTGCACTGCACAGGGGCTTGTGTCAATGGAAGGTCACTGGAGAATGATTTTTAGCCTTGATTTTTTTTCAATTTTTAGATTGCTTTTACTCCAGTATTGACAGTTGTGAGGTATTTTCCTTTGGCCTTCTGCTGCTATTAATTTAAAATCACTTTTGTGGAACATTTCTTCAAAGAGTTCTATACACATTCTACACTGATTCCCCAATGATAATATATAACACTGTTGTTAGTTTGTGCTGTTTTATTTTTTCAAAATAATACATTCTTTCAACTTTATAATTACCAGGAAATAAAGCTGAATAGTTATTTCCCTCATTTATGAGTATAAAGCCTGAAGGACAGAATGCTTTTTGGGAAAATTCTTACCATAAATCCTGGACTCTGAAGAGGTTGTTCTGAGGAGTCATTTCCCTGGTGTGTCTTCGATATCTTTAGGGTTAGCTTGGGGGGGGGGGTGGCGTGCTATGTGCAGGGGATCTGGAGTCAGACTTTCTGAACTGGATTTCAAATTCTGCCACTTGTATCGGGCAAATTACTCAGCATATCTATGATTGTGTTTTCTCACCTGTGGACTAAATAAGAATTAAATATGTTATACAATTTAAAATATTCCAAATGGAGTCAGACACTATTGTCCTTCTATCTAGGCATTTAAGGGCTGGGGATTTAGCTCAAGTGGTAGAATGCCAACCTTGGATGCACAAGGGCCTGAGTTCAATCCCCAGTACTACCACATTCAAGAAGCAGTATCTGAAAGGTTAAAATCTTACTGCACAAATGTAAATGAGAGATTTTAAATATTCTGCATTATAATATGGAGTACTTTCTACAGCTTCTAGGCAATCTTTAGTTTCTGTGAGTAGATCAAATAGCAAAATGTGTCTCATTGCTTTAAATTTCAAGTTGCTCATGTGCCAAATTCTTGCGTCAGCATGGAGAGCCTTTTGTGCTACAAGCACCAACCTGACAAGTCGCCCTCGTTTTCCGAGTGACTTCGCCAGCCTGCTCCCCGCAGTGCTGACAGAGCCTCCACGCCCCGAGGGCGCCCAGCAGTGGCTGTCACCTGCCACCTCAGAAGTCCTGGGGATTTATGCGAAGCGGTATATGATTATTGTCAGAAATCAGAGGGCGCCGGTTGAATCAGAGAGCATAAATTCATGGATAAATGTTCTCTGAAGTCTGCTTCCCTTGTTTTCTTAAAAACAGAGCAGATAGGATTTGAAGTGGAAAGATTATAATTGTGAAATTTATGGGGTACATTTTAATAAATGCGTGTGCATTTCAAATGTTTTTATTGATGAAAACAAAACCGAACTCATAGAAACTAATTTGCACATTTAGTATTTTGATGGTAGGGAATCCATAGCAAAAATATAGTGTTCACAATATAAATAAATATCTTTTTACTTCAAGGGTATTTTTTGGTTACATCGTGTTAGTTAGTATAGAAATTTTATAATTTGGCATCAAACTAGAGAATCTGTCAAGTAATTTGCCTCTTAAGGCCAATATACTTTGCTTTGGGCCAGTTCAAATGATGTCATAGTGGTGAAGAGTAGGGTTTTGTTTACGAGCCCACTATCATTTACTGAATTTGGACATTTTAAAAAGTCATATCTTTTATTAAACTGCCTTGAGGTTACTTTGTTATGTATTTTTTCTTATTATGATGAAATCCCTCTGCTTTAAGTTCTTTAGCTGCTATTTATATTCCCAGTGGGAGAAAAAGCCTGGGAGGATTTGAGTTTCTCTTCCTGTAATTATCTATGATTAAAAGTCTGAGTGGGTCTCCTGAGACAGAACAACATATAGCCCTGTTGTGTGCTGCAGTTTAATATTTACCTCATAAGAACTATTAAAAGTCAATCTTCAACTTGCAAATACCTTGTATGTGAAGCATTAATTTTGAGAAATCGGAATTATTTTTGGCAGGCCTCTCTTATACAATACTGGTACATCAATATCAGTTGTGTTATTTTTCTATTTCTTTAAAGGCACTAGAGTATAAAATTGGCTTTTAGCAGGTGAGATTTAAACTTGAGTTTAAATTTCCCTTTCTTTGCCAGCCTAACTTGACCTTTGTGTATCCTGGTATTGGTAAAATGAACAAGAAGATATTGAGCCATCCTGGAACGATGTGAAAATGCCTTTTTCTCATTTGTTTTCTGATCTTAGTCGGGTAAACCTGGCCTAACATTGGCAGGCAGAGGGTGTCGTGAGACTGAGCTTGAGAATGGAGAGCGGAAGCACCTCAGGTCAGGCGGGAACTAGAGATATTAAATTTCCTGCGAAGGATACTTGTGGAAATTGCTCACAGATTCAGTACATGGCCCCAGAAGACTTGGCAAGATTAGGTGGGGTTTGGAACACATCACGAACAGGTAGTTATGTAGTACAGACAAAGGAGTGAATTGTCAGAAGGGACAGAAGAGGGGAAAACTGATAATCAGGTGATATTTAGGGCTAAGAGACATGGAACCCTGCTCCAAACGCATGGGCACAGAAAGCGTGGTGAGACTGGCAGCATCTAGTCACCGGAGAATGATTCAGAGACGCGTGAGTTAAAAGCATGGAAAATGCTGCAAGTGGGAATCTAGGACGGTACCATAAACTCAGCCCTGGGATGTGCATATTGATTCTACTCTTGACAAGAACCTTAACTCTTACGCTCTGCCTGCTTGAGGTGACAGTGTCTAAAAGCAGGCCTTTCTCCTTCACTGTGGAAGCAAAGAAAGTAGAAAGAATGATCAGAGCAACCAGGTATTAGCTGCCACTTTCTGCAAAACCTTATTAATACTTTTTATGTTTCTACTAGCAAAAAAAAGAATCAGGAAAAATTGTAAAAGAGAAGTACTTAGAAAAGAAAAAAATTTAAATTGAAAGAATCCGTTTTAGCTAGAATGAGAAAGATGTTTCCTTGGTTACAGATTTTTACATATGGCAGAATTATGGTGAACACTTTAGGGAAAATTACTTGATTGCTAGGAAGTATCAGAGTTTTTCAACAAATGTTTGTTGAATAGGCTCAGACTGAGCAGCTGCTATGCACAGAGCTTTGAACGAAGTGCTCTGGTTGAAGATTTTGGCCATCATTCCCTACCCTAAGGAGTTCACTCTAGAGTCAAAGACACAAAGCAGCAGATTAAATGACAAAGCAAGACTTAAAGGTCCACACGGAGTGTCAGAGCACTGTGTCCCTGGGCTTCCTCCCCGAGTTCGCACCAGGGGGGAATGTGCCTCACAGAAGTCATAGAGGGCAGTGGATTGCTTTCTTCCTAGTGCATAATGGCTAGTTTGAAGTAGACACAGCTTGGCGTAGATCTCAGTGAGCTGTTGTGCAGCAAAGACCAGAATTAGACCTACACGCTTAGCCACACAGTGCCTCGGGCCCCATGTAATTGGGAAGAATTGGTCTTTACAGAAACGCTTGTTCCAAAGGAAAGGAGAAGAGCCAAGTCTACCATGAAAAGCTTAATCTCCCCTGTATTATCTTGAGATCAGACAAATAAGGGCTTGAGAGACACTAATATTTCAGTTCTTCATCAGGAAAGGATTCATCAGGAGTGGAGAGAAGGTATACTTCAGGCATGTAGCAAACAAAGAGGAGGGAAATGTTTGTGAAGTAGATTGTGAGTTGGTTTTCCACAGCTAAGCGCCAGCTCTGTTTTCGTTGTTTTATTTCTTCTGGGGGCTTTGGGTGCAGCCCGGCTGTTTGGGATTTGCGGTTTCAGTTCCCCCATCAGGGCGTAACCGAACCATGCTCCATCAGACAATAGCGCTCTTCTTCTGCATGTGGCCAGCACTGTCGCCGGCCTCCCTGCAGCATGACTCGGCCGCAGCCATGCCTCTGCCCCTGCGGAGCCTCCCAGCCGCCCTCCGCCCTGACTGCCAGCCGGCTGCTTCCAAGTGCGGAGCCGTTTGCGGAACCCAGAAGCCCGCGAGTGGGCGCCCTTTCCGGCCGCGTCCCGCAGGGCTCCGGGCCTGGGGAGCGCTGTGCGGAGGCGCCGCGGAGGGAGGAGCTGCGTGCGCGGGGGACTGGAGCCCGCTGCAGCTGGGAGACCCACAGAGTGGAAAAAAACAGCATCATCTGTTCCCTGCAGACAAGGTCAGAAAGAGGGAGCGGCTCGGAGGTGCGAGGTTGGCCCTTTGCATCTGGCTGTGTATTTAGCCAAGTAGAGGACACGTCCAGGGCTATGACGAGAAAGTGTGAAGTTCTAAGGTCAAGATGGAAATAGTTATTTCAGCTTCTAATTAGAATGATCTCAGAACTTTGATGCTGGGCAAGCAGGTGTTAACTGGGCACCTACTACCTAGGAAGATGTTTCTCTAATGCTGGGAAGACATAGAAAAATTTGGTCCTCGTGGCTGTACATGCACTTGAAGAGAAAACAAGAGTGAATTTTAATGAATGTTGTGGGCAGTACTCAAGATGGAGAGCATGAAACTGAAGAGTTAGGGAGGAGAGTGCAGCGAGGAGGGTCCTGGAGTCCCCGTCAGAGAAGGAAGGGTGGAAGCGGCCGAAGGCTGAAGGAGGCTTTCTTCTGGAGGACTCCAGCCTGGGCGAAAACTCTGTTCCTCAAACCTATTAAATCAGGAATTTTATGAAAATAAGGCTCTGCTGAACAAAGGGTGACCAGTAGGCTTTCGGTGTCATACGGCCGTTTGGTTGTGAAGTGAGTTACGCTGAGTGCGGGAGACGTCTCTACAGAGCTGTGGCGGGTCCGTGCGAGAGTCCCTGGCCAAGAGCCCGGACCCCCCGGGTGCCGGAGCCCGAGCACAGCGGGGCTGCAGTGAGCCGAAGGGGCGCCGAAGGTCCTGGCCCAGCTCCTGGCGCTCTCCAGCAGACCCTTCCATGGGCATCTGTGTGTGAGTGGGAGCTGTGTGTGAAATAGGATCCGTGATGGCTTCTCTCCCCGGGATGATAATTTGAGCACTTGAAAGCCTTCTGTGCCATGTAAACTGAGTATGGATGTTCATTATTATTAGGAAAGAAGACCCGGTATTTTAGCCCGATCATGGCTTGTGATTAATCCATAGATCTTAAAGAATAAAAATTAAGGTGTATATCTACTAGGGGTCATTTTGGAAGTCTACTTTGAATTACCTATGGATTTAAGATCAAAACTGAATTTCTTTCAAGCTTCTGCCATATCTTTTCAGTAACATAGGATAGATTTTTACAGATAACTTGTTTGACTTTGTGTTATGTTTTATTTTGGAAGTGGAAAATAAGTGGAAAGTGTGTAAATTAGTTTGGGAGGATGCCAAAAAGGGAAGTTACAGAGGAAATGAAGAGGATAATTAAAAATGCCAAAACAAAACACAAATGAAGCAAGATACACACCTGTAAGTGGTAGCAGAGGGATTCTGGACAAAGGTCAATAGTCCTCTAGTACCGTGCTGTTTTAAACTTTTGTTGCCACATCTCTTCTTCTTATTTTTATTTATTTATTTTTTTGAGACAGGGTCTCGCTTTGTAGTTCAGGCTGGCCCTGAGCTCACTATGTAGCCCAGGCAAGCCTCGAACCCAGCAATCCTCCTGTCTCTGCCTCCCGAGTGCTGGGATGACAGGCTTGAGTCTCCACGCCCAGCACTGTATGTGGTTACGAGATCTAACTCAGGGCCTTGCACTTGCGAGGCAGGCACCGGAACCACTGAGCTAAATCTCCTATTATTTTTTTTTTTTTTACGTAGCAAAGCATCTCTTATTTTTGAGTATCTTTTATGAATTTTTTGGTCAATTCAATGATAAGCATTAAAGCTTTTGCTATCTTACAAATTCATCATTCAAAACTTAAAGGAAAGATGTTGGAAAGTTATAAAGGAGAACATTTTTATGTCTCACATGGAAAGCTGATGCCTTTGGTGTCTGATACTCTAAACTTCAGTCTAGCCTTGTCCAGCTTCTTTGGTAAGCTTCTGTTATCCACTGGCATTCAGAGCAACCCTCTATTCACAATGAATGTAATTATGCCTGACTCCCTGCAAATCCTGGAGGAATCATGAATTCACTGCCTCAGCTGCTCATGAAAAGTGACCCACATAAATATGAGACAGCATGAACCAGCTGGGGAGTTGCTGGGTTTGAAGAGATGCTGTTTCAAAATCTATTTGAAAACATTCAGGACAGAGGAGAGGGCATTCAACATCACTTAAGTTATGAAAGAGAAAAGGAAAATTTATTGGAAAAGAAAAAGAATAAACAATGATGCTAAAAATCATAAATTGTCAGTGCTTCATAGAGCCAAGAATGTGAATATAAATGTGTTGTTAAATCAACACAAGACATTATTGACTTTCTTTTCCAAGAATGCTTAAAAGTTTTAAATGATAGAAATTCATAAAGCATCTACACTATGGAATAGATTTTGCTGCCAGGCATTTATTTTGTGTGAGTCTGGTTACTTTATCCTGTAGAAACCATTCTTCCATTTTAATGAGCTCCTAGTCTACAACCTAGCAAAAAAGGGTTTGAGCAAAAGTGGTGGAGTTAGAGCAGTTTGTTGTTTTCCTGTTTTCATGAGGGTTATGAGCATTGCTTTTTACTCAGTACCAGTTTCCAAACAATTCTGAAGGGAGAACACAACTCTCCTTCCATTGTATAAAAAATAATTTTAACCTTCAAAAGCTCATCAGAAGCAAAACTGTAATTGCAATAAGGCAAACCCTCTGACTGCAGCGACATGAAACTAGAGACAATACAGAATTAGCCAGAAATTCATATTGCCAAGAGTGATAAACTACAAAAAACAAAACCAAGCTTCCCAATAACACTTTGGCCAGAAAACAAATCTAATTTTGATTTAAAACTTACAAAATAAGGTAAGGGCAAAAAACAGAAAAATCAATGGCATTTCTTATAGATATTACTAAACAAAAAAACATATCTAGAGAGTGTCAATGGATTCCTAACAACATTCCTTTTGGTCTGTCTTTAAGAATAGACAGATGCTTACAGATATAATTTGACCCAATGGCATAAATACAGACACACAAATGGTTTGCACCTTCATACAAAAAAGTAACATACAAGTTGTCCTTCTTATGTTTCTGAGAGGAAGAACGTATAGAAGACTGAGTATTTGTGGTGCTTATCACGTGAGATGACCCTTTACTATCCTGCCTGAAATCACCACAGAACCCTTCATCTAGAACTTTCCTAAGCTATGCAATTTATAAGCTTTTGTGAACAATATCATTTCTAAAATAATTTCTTTTTCTAAATCTGTTTTGGGATTCCTTTGCTGTGTTTCTCTAGCTGCAATTTACACATTGGTATTTATTGCTTTATTTAATTCTCAATTCTAGAATAAGCAAAACCGTATTCCAGTGTTTGGCAGCCACTTTTTTTCCCGAGTGTCTTGGCTTGTTCTTGTTATTATAAAAACATGCCCAAGACCGGGCATTTATAAAGGACAGAAATTTACTTTTCACTCTTCTGGAGTCTGAGAGACCACGGTAAGAAGCCAGCAGAGTTGGAGTGTGCTCGAGGCCTGGTCCAAGCTTCAAGTGATGCTTTGTTGCCGTGTCCTCACGCGGTGCAGCGGAGAAGGGCCAGGGCAGCGGTGCTAACTCCCTCCAGCGCTTGTCATAAAGCGCTGAGCCCTATGTACGTGGGCTCTGTGCTCGTGACTTAGTCACCTCTTCAAGGCCTCAACAGAGACCTTTTAGGGACACATTTAAAACATAGCACTGATCTCCTGTGTTTCTGATATGGTTTACCCAACTCTTCATGTTCTAAGGATCTTCCTGCCCCTTTTCTGCATTTTAAAGTTATAATCTTATGGTGGTCATAGTGGTGCATGCTGTAATCTTAGCACTCAGGAGGCTGAGGCAGGAGGAGCGTGCGAAGTTTGAGGCAAGCCCTGGCTGCATAGTGAATTAGTTGAAGCTCAGTTAACTGTATAGTAAGACCTTGTCTCAACAAAATATATATATAACCTCATATAAGATGCAAAATAGATGCATTCTAATATATAATAAGATGATCACCTTTCTTTTTCTGTTATAACTCAGAAATTAATATAGGTCTTTCAGTCACTTGACTATGGATGACAGATGAACAGGCTCCTTAGTTTATGTGGTCAAAGTATTTTTCCAATCTATCTATGGATTTACTGATTCAGTCAACAGTGCTGGCAAAGCGTCTATCACTAACATGTGTCATCTGGTAACTCTTTCTTTTTCTTTGGAATTCTTTTCTATGTATAAAAAGAAGATTTTGTAGAATAAGCTATAGGCTTATACCTTTACAGCACTGTGAGATTGACAGTGAAGACTTTCTAGCCCATCCACATCCTGAGTAGAAGTCCTCAAATTTCAGAGCAATGTCTACACTTTATCTCACAAATATGATCTATTGTAATTATTTTCATAGTGTATATTAGTAATACAAAATAGTGATCTTTGTTTGGGGGATTGGTGCATGCATGCAACACACCTTGATCATTTTCAATCTCTTTATATCCCCCAGCCCATTTTTTAATTCCTATAGTCTACTTTTTATTTTCCAACTATGTTTTTGGTATTGAGTGTTGAACACAGGACCTTGAATGTACTAGGAAAGCACTGGATCCTTGAGCTACATCCCCAGCCATACATGATTTTATTTGATCAGTGACAAGCATATGCAAATAGATATACAAATATTAATCTTGTCAACAGAATAATAATGACATTGAAGAGGTAGCAGAAAAAGGAACATACTTTCTAGGCCAAGAGCTGCTCATTGATTCTCATGAGTAGAAAAACGATCACATCTGGCTCCAGGGACAGTCATTTGCTTGTGAAGTCTCCGAGTGCCTTTTTGTTTTCTTAACAAGTTTCAGGGTACAGGGTTGTTTAGGGATCAAACAAACAAACCAACAACAAGCAACTCAACCCTAGGTGACTGGAGGGGAGGCTGATGTTAGAAGGTTACTTCTGGAGAACCACATCCCCTTTGGGACCTCCTCTCCCACTCGATTCTGCTCATTAATTGGAAAGGTTTTTTTACTTCCTTCTCATATATTTTGTTCATGACCATATTATTTATATTATTTCCCATCTTTTGCATTGTAACTTATGTAATAGTGACTTTGACAGTAAGACTCTATGGACGCATTCTCAGACTTCTAACAGAGAATCCAGTGTGTATAGTTCTGTTCTCTGCACTCACGTTTGTCTACAGAAAATTGTAGTAAGTGCAGGAAGAGTTAAGTAAGGAGAGAGTTCAGTTGGACACCATATTTACTGGCTCTGAGTTACTGTGTGAGGGTTAGCTCTGGGGATGGAGTAAACGTGACCACACCTGCGCAGTGGAGCCATAGACACAGACACAGACACAAGGCATTTCTACCCTTCAGGAAGGTGCTGTAAACAACTTGTGTGGAGTAGCTAGCAGAGAAGGCGAGAGGCACAGCTGCGCAGAGAGGCTGGGGCTGAGTCAGAGGCGGCTTCGAGAGGGGTCAGCAGCCCGCATGCAGGCTAGTTTAAGAGAAAAAGTAAAGAATGTAAATTATACTCAGGTGGTATTTTTTTAGGAAGACCCAGGCTAAAGAAAAAAAGCTAACGATGAAGGATGTGGAGGCCAAACCGGAAAGAAAGAGAGGAGTTTGGGGATGGGAGCGGGCATCCAGCTGTCTCATGATAGCCCATAATCGTGATACTTGTCCCTGACTTTGAAATGGGAATCTTTTTTTTTTTTTTTTTTTTTTTTTTGCTTTTGAGACAGGGTCTCGCCTTGTAGTTCAGGCTGGCCCTGAGCTCACTATGGTGCCCAGGCAAGCCGCCGCGAACTCAGC
>PVIC010011357.1:0-41536 GCA_004025085.1 Thryonomys swinderianus
GAGAGTTTCCTCAAAAACTAAATTTATTCTGAAAGCATTAATGATCCATTGTCTGTAGTTTCTACTAATACCAGAAGTTCTTGGGGGAAATTTTTTAGCTAAAAAGATTCCTCTGGTATGATTTTGGACTTCATTTAAGAAGTAACAAGTAAGATACATTGTGAAAATATCTAGCACATTTTAAAAAATGTTTTGGTAGTACTTAGCATTGATTGCCTGGTGCTGGAGATATTTACACCCCTGTCACTTCCTATGTGAGAATGGGAGGGGCTTACATTTAGTATCCGTGTTTCATGTCTTTCATGGGCCGTCTCTGCTGGTATTTTACAAGTGTATTCCTGATGGTAACAAGTTTCAAGATGACCACAGAGAATCTTTATTCATACACAGGAATAGGTTAAGAAAAATTTAAACAAAAATTTAAAGCTAATATTCTTTGTTTGAATATGATGTTGTGATGTAAACCCTACACTTATACCTGTCGAAGTGCTTTGTCTTGACTACAGTAAAAGTACAGATGACTTTCCTCCTGTCGCCAACGCCTTTGTCCTTGGGCCACAGTTTCACCTCTATTTCAAATGTGAAAGCTCTTTTTTTTTTTTCTACAAATATACAAGATTCTTTCCAGTTTTAGATGCAGATTGAGCACAGGGCCTTGTGCCCCCCAGGCAAGAGCTCTCCTAGGGAGAAACAGTCTCAGTCTTGAGTTTTAGAATCTTGTGCAAGTAGACTTAGAATACATCCTTTTTGGATTTGGCTTTCCTTATTGAGAAAAATTTTTTGGAATACTTGTCACTAATAAAAATAAGGTGTTCACTGTTACTCTGGGTGCCTTAGTATCAGTAGGTCCAGGACTTGGCGGTCCATTCTTCTGTAGTGTGCATGACTTGAGCTGACCTGAGTTTTAGATCAAAGCTATTCAATGGCGATCATCTATGAAGGGTAATGCTGGTGATTCTAAAGCATTTGTGTATTCATCTTTATTGAAGTAAATTTTATTTTCTTTTAGGTAATAAGAAATGACAATTATTGAGCCACAGACTAAGTGGATATCTACCTTTATGAAAAACTTCCAAAAAAATTAATATGTGTTTCCTTTCTTGTGTGTGTGTGTGTGTGTGTATGTGTGTGTGTGTGTGTGAGAGAGAGAGAGATATCAAAGTGGAACCCAATCCTCTTTGATGGCAATTCATTTCCCATTATGGAATATTCTTAGGTCTACTCTTTCCATTTCCCCCACAGTGCTCATGTTTCCCACTCACTGAAAACATGATTTGACTTAGTTTTCAAAGGTAGGTATAAGAGATGTTCCCTTCAGGGGAGCTCTGGTTTCCCTTCAGATTATATCTGTTGTGGTTTAGGTCTAAATGTCCCACAAATGTCTGTGAATTGCTCAGATTAAACTGCCACAAGCCAGCAGAGGTGCCTTGGAGTGGTGACCCTCAGGATTTGGCCCTGTCTTCAGGTCCTCTGCTCTCTCTTTGTTTTCCAGTTGCCACAGTTTGAACCCTTTCTTCCACCAGACCCTTTTACTGTACCTTTCTACCTTGGAGCCAGCCAACCATAGGCAGAACCTACTGAAAACATGAACCCAAGAATGCTGTCCTCCAAGTTGTGCTTGTTGTATGTTTTGTCCCGTGGATGGGAAAGCTGAGAAGTAAGTCTCAGCTGATAGCTCCTTGGTTTCTCCTAAACATGCAGAACTCAGTCATACCCAGAACTCAGTCTGAAAGGTCCTGGGGCAGCAGACTTGCCAAATTTCCTCCACAGCCATTTATCGTCTGAGAGTTTCCATTCTCTGTGGCCTTTGTTGTTTCTCCACCTCATTTTCCGGGGGTTCCTGGCTAGAAAGCCTGCAGATCCTCTCCCTCTCTGCCCACCGTCCTGGCCTGGGTGAACAGGAAAGCATCTCCCATAGCCTGGTATCCTGCAGCTACCGGAGGCTTTGGTGTCTATCCAGTCCTGCAGCACTGCAGGTTCTGCCTTCTGTATTCCTGCCAAGACACAGAGTTGCATTCTGTGAGAAGATCTGGTAGGAGCTTAGTTCACTGTACTCAGAAACAGTCCTTCAATGGCACCTCTTATTTCAGTCTGTTATTGTGTCATTTGCCAAACACAGTTTCATAATTGAAGTAGAGGTGAAAATATTGAATCATGTACTGGATGGTTAGAGCTTACTGTGCCATTTCACAATCCAAACAATTGAGGTTTTCTTCTAGAAAGTCAGAGTTCTAACTTTCTCACTTAAAGCTGAAATGAGCCATAAGTGATTTGTGTATGTGTTATGTTATTTATAGGATGTTTTAACAATGAAAACACTCTAAGAAGCATTAAAGATTTTTTTATCTAATTAAAATTGAATGTGGTTACCAAAAAGAAAAAATATTTTAAATAATGCTGGAGAGAGCCCTAACATTTAAAATTTTGTTTACAGATAATACTTATACAGTATCTTCACATTAGGTATGAAAACCAAGAATCAGTAATCTCTAATCAGTCTGTAATTTAAATTATCCATAAGTTTATTCAGATGTTAAAATGAAATCAACAAAAAAAATGTCTGATCAATTTATTCCCAAACAACTCAGTTGAATTCCTGAAGCCAAGCATGTAATTAGAAGCCTTTACTCTCTGGTATATGTACTTTATACATTGAATATGCATGAAATAGTTTCCATTTTATGAATTAAAACAGAATAATCTTTAGTTGATTTTCCTTATAAATGAAGCTCTGACTGAATTTAGTAGGCCAATCTAGAATGTTGCCATTTTACATCATAAATTATTAAAATTATATCATCTATTCAATTAATATACTTAAAAATCTTATATAGCTCATGTTGTCTTTTTTATCACCTTGGTACAACAACAAAATAGTAGAAAAGTAAAATCTAGTAGCTGAGAAACAGAATTAATACTAAAAAATTTAACAGCATGATGGTAAGTATTAAAAAGAGAAATAAGATATGATCTTATGAGTAAACTTTAAATATTTATCATATTTTGATAAAAGCTTGGGTTTGTAAAATGGTTTTTCCCATATCATCTATGAAGTACTTGATGTATGCATTTTTAATCCAATCACATTTAAGTTTGTGTTTCCTAGATGTAGATTTCTGGTGCTACTCATTCTTATATCCCCAAAGTCACAGTGCTCTAGGTCAGGTTAGTAATGCTACTTGTATTCTTAGAAGGACTTTCATGAATTGTCAGCATAATAAAGGCTAAACACCTTGACTCTTGGATGATATTTTTCTAAATTTAACTGAGTAATTTGCACGTGTCTTACATCTGTTTAACATAACCTTGAGTCTTATATAAAGACAAGTCATTGCATCATGCCAATGATTCTCATATTTAATATTTGCTGAGAGCTGTACCTCTTCATTTACCATTGAATAATAACTTAGGAAGAAATAGAAAGCAGTGATTAAATATAACTGAATGATTCAAGATACACACAAGAAATAAATTGTCATTTACAAGATACACAGTAAATTCATAGCCATGTTCTTTTTCTTTCTCTTATGTCCATATACTTTTTGATCATGTAGCAAAGGAAAAGATGATATGATCGCTTACGTGTGCCCACTTGACTGGCCCATGTGGCACCCAGCTATTTTGTCAAACATTATGCCGAGTGTTTCTTTGGAGATCTAGGGAAAGATTAGCATCTGAATCAGTAGACTAAGTAAAGTAGGTCACCCTCTCACACAAGGGGGTTTTGTCCAGTCAATCGCTGGCTGGAAGAAAATCTGACCCTCCCTGGAGTAATGACAGCTCTTCTTCCTGGTGGTCTTTGAGCTGGAACATCGATGTTTGTTCTTTCTTCCAACTCACACTGCAATACTGGGTCTTCTTGGAAATCTAGCCAGTGGCCTTTGGATGGAATCCCCACCATCAGCTCTCCTGGTCCTCAAGCTTTCAGGCTTGAACTGGAGTTGATTGGGTCTGGTGCATTCTGAGGTTCTGACTACACATCTGGAAATCTCTCACTCTCCATGATTACATGAGTCAACATAACTCCATGGAGAGAAAAGTGTATATATGTTTGTATATGTATTCCTATATGAACATATATGTATATTCTTATTGCTTTTCTTTCTCTAGAGAACAGTGACTAATCTAACAGATATGGGATTTCGCTGAGTCTTAAAGAATTTGAGAGGGAAATAATAAGCACTTATATACATACAATAAAGCAAAGACATCAATACGTGTTTATTTTCTACTATTTCTAACACCTGGGTGAAAAAGTGAAATAAATTACACAGCCATTTTCCTTATTTTCTAATATCAAAAAGCAGAAAACACATAAATGTGCTACTTAAATTGTCTGTGGATTGATCATCAAAGAAAACAAAATCATTTACAAATATATGTGGTTTGTGTCCTACACAGAATTACAATATTATTTATACTTAGAATGTAATATAAAATAAGCCAAAGAATATCCTAAAACTCAAATCTCTATCAGGAAAGAAATCTGAAAAAAATCCAAGATGTGGATTTATTTTAATGCAATACACATGAATAAGAACTTACCATTTCAATTAACCAAATACATTTGTCTATTTCAAATAGTTTGTACTGTGAGATTGTAAGGAAGATGGATTGGAAAGATGGACTTTCTAAAATGGAAACACTAAGATCATACAGTCTGATAGAACTTTACTTCTCTGTTGGTGACTCCATTCATAACCCATAAATTGTTTTTGTTTTTGTTTTATTGGACTGTGTCAGGAAGAATCCCTTTGTGTACACATTAAGTGTCCTGGAAATTTATTATAGCGAGTTAATTGAAATAGAAATGTTAAAAATAATAGACAGGTGCTACCCTGAATCTGGATACACTTACTATGAAGGAACGGATTAAAAGAAGAAAGTAGGTTAAGCGAAGTTACTGAGCTGTGTCTAAGAAAAGTTCCTTTATTATTTTTAAAAATATTATGATGAAATATGTAATATTGAATATAATAGCTATAACTGGTAAGAAATGTAGTATTTGGTTACATTTAGTGTTGCATGACTGTACCAATGAATAAGGCTTTATATTTCTACCCCTTGCAGATAAACACTGAACCAAATCTGCAAGTATGGCTATATTTTTAGCCACATTTTCAAATATTTATAAGTGTGTTTGTCCTTCAATATTTAGATATAAGTGAATGCATTCTATATGACTTATTCTATTACTTTTGTTCAAGTATGTGATGTTCATGAGGTATGCCTATTTTGATGTACATGCTTTTAGTTCATGTTCTTTACTTGAGAGTAAGAAATGCTTGTATTTCTTCTACTCCAAATGGCCATTTTGGTAATTTTCAATTCAAGGCATTGCCCCCAAAAATATTCTCAACATGGTAGCACATCCCTCTTGGTTTACACGTGGAAAAGATTCTGAAGAGTGTCTAGGATGTTCATATAAATGCTAGTATTAAATTTATATAGTAAGACCAATCCATTTTTAAAGTGAAATACTTGCATTCCAAACTATCTTCAACATGAAAAGAAGGAAAACAAACTAACTTTTCCTAGATCCAACAGATACTGAATTCACGAGGAAAACCAATGTCATGAAAACCTCAGAAAGAGAGAATACCAAGAGTCCAGTTTAGCAGAAGCCACCACAGCCAGGAGCAGGTGGGGTCCTTACACTCGCATCAGAGACGTGCTGGAGAATGGGCTGAAACTGGCCAACATTAAAATACTTGGGCACCAAGCAGGGCCTGAACTTTCACACTTATCATTAATCCTATCATTACCAGAAAACACAAATGAAACAAGTATAGCTGATATATAAGTGATATGAAAATGTAAAAAATGTTTATGAAGAACAAAGAAGATGAAATAGATAAATATTAATTTAAAAAACAGGCAATAAGCAAGTACAACAGATGCCCTATAGGTCTATTTATTTACACATTTATCCACTGAGAAACATACTCTCCCTTAATTGGAGACCTACAGTCACTGATGCGCATTGTGATTTTGGATATATCCTGTTCATTTTTGCTGCATTACTTATATTTTAGATTTTTTCTGTTCTTTTCCATTGTTTGCCTTAATTTTGCTTCTTTTGCACTTTTGCATTACATTTATTCATTGATTTATTCTCAACTATGGAAGTGATGCTTCTACTTGTATCCTTTTAGTGTTTATTCTTATTTTTGAAATTTCATACATCAAAATAAATATCTTTCCAAATGTTATAAATGCCTTGGAGTTTGACTATCCACCACAGTGTCAATTTAAATATAAATATTGTACATAGTTAAATCATATGTAGTATTTTACTTTAAATTTTACTACAATTATTGGCACTAAATTTATTATATTTTAATCTACATACTCATTTACAAGGTTTATTGTTCCTCATCCTGTGTTAACATGTAAGCCAATTCTCATGCGCTATATTCTAGATAATTAAGTATCTCTTGCTCTTTTTTTCTTTTTAAAAAAGTACTTTATTTTTAAATTTCATAAAAGCTTTATTGAAAATACAATTTAAGTTGAAAATTCTCATTATTCTAGTTAGGGGCCACCTTATGTCTTCCTGTCTTTTTCTTAGGTAGTTTTTATTTTTCTTATTTCTTCTTTTTCTGACTCAACTTATTATTTTCACTTGCATCTTTATGAATTTTTACTTCTTTGATATACCCAGGTTGTTTATAATTCACTGAAATCCCAAGGATTTACTAGACTTCCAAGAGCACCTCAAAATTCTCTCTGGAGAAATTCTCTCTTCTGAAGCTATCCTCTCCTCTCCTTCAGATGTGCCAATTAGAAATGAGAATTTAATGCCAGGCTTGGTGGCTCAAGCCTATAATCCCAGCACTCAGGAGGCAGAGGCAGGAGGACTGCTGAGCTCAAGGCTTGCCTGGGCTACATAGTGAGCTCAGGGCCAGCCTCTCTGTCTCAAGGGAGAGAGAGAGACAGAAACAGAGAGAGAGAGAGAGGAATCTCTCCTCTCCTCTATTGTCTTCTATCAACTGGTCTTCTGCGTTTCCAGGTTTTTTCCTATTTTGAAAAACAATTTTTCAGATATACGGTCCTTTTCTTAATTCTCTATTCATCCAGACTAAGCTTCTGTCACACCTATTAATTTCTGTTTGGTTTACATTTCTGGGTTTGAGTTCATTTTTAGAGTGAATTACTACTTTTTATATCTGCCTGATGCTTTGATAACCTCTTTTAAGTCTTTAAATATATCTGTCATCTTTATTTTATAATCTATTCCTAAGATTGCAATATGTAAAGTCATAAAAGGTGTCTCTCTGTGCTTTTGTTTCTATATAGGTAGAATCACATTCTTTGTCTTCAGCTTTTAAAATCAAAACTCATATTCTCCAGGTTTTCACAAGTCCAGTACGTGAGGTCAACACTCAGATTTAGTCCAGTGCTTTTCTCTTGCATGCCCATCTTTTCACCTGACTCTGCTGCAGACTCCACACTTCCTGACAGCTGATGAGGGTACTGTGTGCATGTTTGTGTGATTTTATTGCAGTCTTTTCCCTAGCTTCAGCAGAACAATTTTTATTTGAAATATCTGAAGTCTGTTCATTGTTTTTTATTGATTTCTTTATTGGTACAATTTATATACATCTCACAATCACACATAACTTCGGGGAATTTGTACCAATATATGACACAAGTTAATTCTCATTTTTAACCATATCCCTACCCACCCACACCTCCCCACCCTCTACATGCATGCTCTTTTATTTTCTTTCAGAATCATATTTATTCCTTCCCCTCATTACATTCCCACACCAAATTTCCTTTAGAAATTTCCCACTCTACAAGAACTGCCATACTTTCTAGAGCTCATTTGCAACTACAGGTGCTCATATCAAAGAGAAGATCTGGTATTTGCCTATCTGTGATCTACTGATTTCACTTATTAGTGTGTCCTCCAGGTGTATCCATTTGCACATAAATGAATCAATCTTGTCATTCTTTATGGCAGAGTAATATGGAGTATTATTCTGTTCATTGTTTTTTTTTTAAACATATTCTTTTCCAGACTTTTTTTTTTGAGACAAGGTTTTGCTTTGTAGTTCAGATTGGCCTTGAGCTCACTATGTAGCCTGGGCCACCCTCGAACTCAGCAATCCTCCTGCCTCTGACTCCTGAGTGCTGGGATGACAGGCGTGAACTACCACACCTGCCTTTCAGATTTTTAATCCAAACTGGACTGTCCTTCTAGACACAGACCAATACTTCTAATAGTGTCATTTTGTCTTTATCAAAATGGACTTTCTTGTCATATACTGGTACAAATTCCCAATATTGAGTGTAATCATGATGTGTATATACAATATACCAAAAAGATAAAAATAAACTTAAAAAAAGAACTTTCTATGGCATTCTTAGTAAGAAAAACTAATACATCAAATGAGATAGCAAATATATCCTCATTTAAAGATAAAGTGTCTGGGATTAATTTCAATAAGCTTAGTCATGTATTTAATTTTCTCCTACTAAACTAGTGTATAAGGATCATTTACATAGAAAATATATAGATAATGTGTGAAATGGCTTCATTACATGTGCTCACCCTACAGATATGGGCCACAGATTTTTTTAAATAAATTAAATTTATTGGTATATTTTTAGTAGCACACTATGATCACGTTGAGAATTTGTATCTTTACATGATACATACTGATTCGCATTTTTTTCTCATTCCCTTGTCCTGTTAGCTTCTTAAGCAAAAGGTTTCAAGAACTAAAACGATATTAGTCAAAGATATGAAGATAGGACAACTTAAAGAAATGTGACTTTTTTTTCTGAAACAGGGTCTCGCTTTGTAGTTCATGCTGGCCCTGAGCTCACTATGTAGCCCAAGCAAGCTTTGAACTCAGCAATCCTCCTGCCTCTGCCTCCTGAGTGCTGGGATCACAGGCATAAGCCACAGTGCCCTGCACTGTGGTATGTGGTATTGATTGCTTGTAGGCATGAGTCACCATGCCTACTAGTATTGTTGTATGTGGTTACCACGGATCAAACCAGGGACCTTACACTTCCTAGGCAGGTGCTGGAACCACTGAGCTAAATCTTCAGCCCAGAAATGTGACTTTTTGAGAGAAGATATTTTTCTCTTTTTTGCTGTTTGGTATAACTGGACTTGTATTGCCTTTGTGCATCTTTAGGGCATATTGCCTTATTGCACCTGCACATACATTCTTAGAGAACATGGTTTTTACAACATAAATGCACTGACCTCATGAAAATTTAAAGCAGACAAAAAAAAATCTTTGAACTATAACTTCATCAGTGGTGTCAAGATAGAATCGATCACTAGACAGTCGCTTAGCATAACTTTTCCCATTTCTTTTCAATTTATGATGTAGATGATGAAATGGATTTGGAAGTAAAAACTAAGTAGCCAGTAGATGAATTTTGTAAGGTTTAATCTGATCATCATAGGTTATTTTTCACTGGAACATTTTAGGTTTTATGAGGTCAGCCTTTGCACTATTTATAAGTGTGCAAACCTAGTTTAAAATACAATTTGAAAAATGAGCCATAAAACAATAATTATATGAGAAGCTAGTTTACAAATTCTGTTTACTTCTTATTTGTACTTTGTTTGGGCTGATGTTGTTTTCACAGATCTACGTTGTATCTTGCCTATTTTGATTCTGAAATATAATTTAAAAAATCCAATATCTACTAAAAATATCAAATATTCAAATGTACCAGCAGTAATATTTTGCAGAACCCACTTTTTAAAACCATTTTATTGTATATTCAAATATAAAAATTCTATAACCCAGAATATTGGAGCTAGAGAAATAAATCATGTGTTCAGGTGTGGGAATAGAAGTCAACCTAACAGTGGATGGATTACATTTGTTTCAGAGCTCAGCTTGACAAAATTAGAATGATAAGTGTAGATGTTCACTCTTTACGTACCATAAAGGCCAGAAGAGAAGAAGTTTGCACCCAGTAAAGATCATACTAGACAACAAATTCTTTTAAAGTATTTTCAGAAAAAATGAATTTATTCCACTCATATTGTTTAAAAGGCCAAAGAACACTCAAACTTGGTCTCCACCAGGCTGTTCCACCTGCCCACTCACTGCATTCTGTTCTCCCCATCGTGGGATGACAAGTATTTTGAAATTCCTGAGGTTCTCTCCATGAATCTTCAGTGCAGCGGATCCCAGGGCACCAAGGCCATAAGGGCCCTGAAAAATGAGGTGAGTTTCAAATTGTTTGACCTACTTACTTTCCAAAAAGCAATCATTGTCAGAATTATTCTCTGTTCAGATCATTTTGAACACTAAAGTGAGAAAGCCAGTTGATAGGAAAACGTTTCAACCTTTGTCCCATCTCCGGGTGACATAACATCACTCTGAGTTTTGAAGTGAGCAACTTTCATTGAAGAGGGACCAACAATAAAATCTGTGCCCAACTAATCCCGAACCTCAACCAACTCCTGCTCATACTTTAGAATGTGCACATTGCCCGCCTTTTATGTTGTATTCACAGCCGGCTGATGCTGAGCAGAGTGAGGACAATACTGTCATCGTCTTGATTTATCTGTAAGCGGCAGGTCTGTAGATCCCTTTGGACTCATCCACAGATTTGTAGCTCAGTTAAGCAGACTCAGTCTGGAAGGGCCAACTGCAGAGCGTGCAGACCCAAATCCCAAAGATACAGGACCTCAAGCAGCTTATTATTTTTGTTAAAACAAAACAGTTATTTCTCTGCACTGATAGACTTTTTTCAAAACATTTGGAAAGGAAATTATATATGAGAGGTAAGACATAACTACAGTTGAATTTTGGAGCCCCTTTCTAAATGAATTGTTTCTCGAAATCACAACTAAACTCAGAACAGCCACTAAACACCCTCACATTGATGTCTTCAAGAATGGAACCCTTTTGGCTCATGGCCAGATGACACAGTGAGAGAAACTCGGTGTCAGTCACCTGCTTGTTTTCACATCCTGTTTCCAGCAGATTTAAAAATCAGGAGAACTAATAAAATTTTAAACTTTTATTGGGTCCCTGACACAGAAGTGACTTTACTATGTCTTACTTATGTGACTCTCACCCCTGCCCAGTGAGGATAATTGCAAGGGACGAAATTGCTTGAAATGTATTAGAGATAATGTCAAGTTGGAAGAAAATGTTCAAAGGGGAAGGAGAACTAGGGAGAGGGGCAGAGACAAGGAAAAAAAGGAAAGAAAAAGTGAAGGTAAGAAAGCAAAACAGAAACAAAGCTTATGTGTATAGGGAGGGTGGAGGAATTGAAGGGCAGGGAATGGGAAAAATGAGAACCAAGGTATGTCATGGACAGGTACAAATTCTTAGTGAGGAATGTGATCTTAATGTAGTCCTAGAAGGTACCGACAAACTCAGTTTAAAACTGAGCAATGGAGCCGGGCGTGGTGGCTCACGCCTGTAATCCCAGCACTCGAGAGGCAGAGGCAGGAGGATTGCTGAGTTCGAGGCTTGCCTGGGTCACACAGTGAGCTCAGGGCCAGCCTGAACTACAAAGTGAGACCCTGTCTAAAAACAAAAACAAAAACCTGAGCAATGGAGCTGTCATCCTAGCATGGTCTGGCCACTAAAACTTTTTCTACAATCTTCTCTCTTTACAAAAGACTGAATAAAGTACTCAGAAATCCTAAAACAGACCAGGACCACATGGTAGCAGGATCCGGGGTTCTTGAAATGTCACCTAGAAGGTTTGCCTGGAGATGTGCGATACCTGCAGAGGCTTGGTAGCTGCAGTCACTTGCCCTGACATGGCCGTGCACTGGGTTCCCATCTTCCCTGACTGCTGCCCTGTCCCCGTTTGTCTTACTTGACAATCAAGTTAATAAAGTGGTATCAGTGTGTCTGCCCCTCCCAGGTGACAGTGGCTCCACCCCCAAAGAGGAAATACACAAGATCTCACCTATGAAGGGGTGGCATGAGTAGGGGATAGTGCCCCCTACATCACCACATGGGAGGCTCCACACAAATGCTCTGGATGGGTCCATTCTACCTATTCTTCATGCTCTTTTCTTACAATAGTTTAAAACACAAACAACAGAGATAAAGAAAGTTGTCACAACACCTTTGGAGGCTGAGGTGAGAGGGCCAAAAGGTTGGAGCCCAGCCTGGGAACTTTAAAGATTTAGTGAGACCATGTTTGAAAACAAATTAAACAAAGCAAAACAAAACAAAAATCAAATAGGGCTGAGCATGCAGGTGAGCATGAAGGCTCTAAGTTAAATCCATGGGACGAAAATAGTTGTGGGTCCCTTTGATTCTTAACATCGTATTAAGTGTGGATCAAAGCAGCATGTTACCATAAATGGCTATTAAATTTAAAGCTCTCAGGGAAATTAAGCTCTGTTCCAATCTTCTCATATATAGATAAATATTTCTAATCTCTATAGAAACATTAAAAAAAATCTCCAGGGAGTGTGGCAGTTTCATCTCCTCTCAGATGTCTCTAATCTCAAACCTAATGTTGAGTTCCTGGGCCGCTGAATAATCTTCACAGTGGAATAATGTTTCTCACTGTTGTTCGGTTATTAATACAGTTGCTATGCAGAATCCTATTAGCTGTGCAGTTTCCTATGGATATGAGTTTAACTTCATGGTATTCCTGGAAGGCAGGTTGGTGACTTCAATGAACACCACTGTAGAGATGAAGGAATTGTAAAGAGGAGCATAAAGACATTTTCCAGCACAATGCAGGAAATGAGACTAGAGTCAGGCTGAGAATTCAGTGACTCAATGGCTGGGCCCTTGGACAACAATTCATAGTCATTATATGGACAGTGCTCAGAATCTCTATCAGAGAGAAAGATTTTCTCTGAGGTCAAAATGAAAAATCTTTATGGTCTTTGTAGTTGAGGTAGATTTAAAAAGTTTTAAATTATGGCTTTACTTTTATATATACATATATATACATATATATATGTTTATATATGTGTGTGTGTGTGTATGTGTGTGTGTTCCACTGTTTCATAGCAGATCATTGCAAGTGTATTTATGTTCCTGTATCAAAGGAAATATTTGGGTTGTCTAGAAAAGAAATTATTATCCTAGCTAAATGTCTCATGACTCAAAGCTATGTTTCAAAGACCAGAAATTTGTACAGATAAACACCTAACTTCTTAGTCTATCCATGAGACCCTGGTGATTCTTTTCAAATTAATTTCTTTATACATGCAGGGTACTGCCACATACAAAAAGAAATCATCCTACTTTTTATTCCACTTACTCTCTGAGACACCCTTACATTCATATAGTCGTTTATATTTTCCATTTGCTTGAAATAAGTTCACATCTGTCCATATTTTGTCTCTCTTGGGGTGAATTTGTCTCTTTTCATGCATATTATATGGTGGGCTGTATTCCTGTAAAGTCACCTCTGTTCTACCATTACCACTGCTCAATGGTAACAGAGAAGTATGAGCAGAATATAGAAATGCTTACTTTTTCCTTAAGTGTGTTCAATAATCTTTATAGATTTAAAGTTCAAGAAACAGAATATTTCTTCTTTCCTGGAAGGACTTATAATTTAATATTTTAGATTTCTGATCTTTTCAATATAAATTCTCTAATTTATCCTTAGGAAAGGTAGAAGAAGGAAAATAATAAAAATTAGGTCACCTCTGTCTCCTCACAGACATTGTAGCTGGGTTCCCACCACATGTCTCATGGAAGACTCTGTTCCTATCTGTCCTACGAGGAGAAAACTAAACTATGCTACACTAGACACAAATCCACTGTTTCTGAGAAAGATGCCATATACATAGCCAATAGAGATTTCCTATCCTATTGTGTTACTGCTTGAGCTACTTGTAAAACAAAAGTAAAACGGGGCTTTTAGTTATGGAAACCTTGTTCTAGGTGGGCTCTTTGTGTTCCTACCCCATATTGGGAATTCAACACTGGTAATTAATTGTCAGATACTTTCTTGGCACCAGAAATCTGTCAACGGCAACACTCCAGAGGGCCAAGTGCAAGGCCATTCAATTACCCTACATTAAACACCTGGCCTATTGAATTTCCCAAATCCCACAAAAATCCTTCCCACATTTAAAAAAAATTGTGCAGTTAGTCTATTAAAAGTAATAATAAATGTAATAATAATAGTCCAGCATTTGTACTTTAACCCTTTATTTATTTTTTCATTATTCAGTAAACTTTATTGGTACATTACATACACAGCTCACAATCACACAAAACATTGGGAAATTTGTACCAATATGTGACACAGGTCAATTCTCATTTTTACCCACAACCCTGCCCACCCACCCCCTCCTCACCCCCTATATACATACTCTGTTATTTTTTTCCAAATCATATTTATTCCTTCCCCTCATTATGCTCCCATACCAAATTCCTTTAGGATATTACAGAAACTATCATACATTCTAGTGCTCCTTTACTTCTACGTGCACGTATATCAAAGAAAAGATCCAGCATTTTGCATATCTGTGTTCTATTTATTTCACTTATTAGTGTGTCTTCCAGGTGTCTCCATTTGCACATAAATGTTTCTTTGTAACCCTTTATTTTTGAGTATCATGTTGAACTTTAGAGAACATATAGTATTTGTAAATATGTGGGAGGAAGGAAGTCCTAGCAATATATAAGTACTGAAATTAAAAATGAAGCACACAAAAAGTTAAATGAAGAGAAAATAACTCATGATTGACTTTATTTTGTTGGTTTATTAATTTTCTTGGTACAGTCTACATAATAATCATATTCATCAGAGGGAATTTGTGCTGTACATGCTATGTCTTGCTTCCTCTTTTTTTCCAGTCTCCTTCCCTCATTCTAATTCTTTTCCTCATTTATTTACAAAATCCTTGTTTCTATTTTTTCTTTCTTGTTTTTTCTCTTTTTCTCCCCTCCCCCTCACTGTTTCCACTTTCTTTTCAGCATGTTCTTCCTATTTCTTATTATATATTATAAATTTTGCTCCTAATTTATCTTTTCAGTTTCTCACACCAGAGAAACAAGGCAATATTTACATTTATGTGTTCAATTTATTTCACTTGAGTATGGCCTCAAGGTGCCTCCATTTACCTAGAAATGTCTGAAGTTTATCTTCCTTTATGACTGAGTAGTACTCCATTGTATTATAAAACATGTTTTTAATCCATTCATTGCTTAATGGCATCTGGACTGTTTACAAGATTGAGCTGTTAGAAAACTGCTGCTATAAACATGGGTGAGTATATGTCACTATGGTACATAAATACACTAAAAGGCAAAGTGCTAAAGTTGGTAGAAATAAATACGCACAGAGTTTACAATGTCAAGTACTATATATATATATATATATATATATATATATATATATATATATATATATATATATATATATATATATATACACACACACATGCTTACACTAATGGAGTTCTGAGCATGGTGGCACAAACCTCTAATCCCAGCTACCCAGAAAGTAGACCAGGAGATTTCTGAGTTCAAGGCTATGCTGACAACTAGCAAGACTGCTCCAAACTAAAAACTAAAAAGGACTGGAAATATAGCTCAGTGGTAGAATACTCCTGGGCTCAATCCCCAGTACCATAAAATGAAGAAAATTAAAATGTGTAATAAAATACTAACCACATTAGAGTGTGGGAAAGTAAATATTATAAAAAAGAATATACTCAGGGATAGAGGAAAACATTCCTTATGATAAATAGCACTATTTTCCAGCTTTTATAACAACCCTTACTGTCCATGCAAATAACAAAATTGTGGAAATACATCAAGCATAAACTGATACCACTAAATATACTATCACCATTGCGGACTTTGAAACTCTATGTTGGTTAACTACTATATTCTACAGACAAAATCAATACAGATATGGTTGTCCAGTACCAATAACCAGCATGATCAAATTGACATCTGTACAATACTTTTCTAACAGCAATGGATGAAATACTGACATCAAGGTCACATAGAATATTTTTCAGTAGCTTCATTCTGTTTTAAAGAACACATTTTAAGAAATTTGAAACAAAGCTTTTGTATATAGGGTGTTGGAGTGGTAGCATGGGCAGAGAAAGGGAAAAATGAGAATCAAGATGTGTTAGGTATAGGTACAAATATTTTATGTTGAATGTGACCGTAATTTATATCTAAAATGTACCAATAAACTCAAATATTTAAAAAATTAAAAATAGATGTCCTATAAGCCTTAAATATTTTTGATTTTGGCTCTAAAAAAAGAAAAATATTGAAATAAAATGATAGGAAGCATGTTCTTAAAATATACAAGAAGTCAATATAAGAAAGATGGGTGGAAATTATGCTCAAATGTATGAAAACTAGCACAGTTCTAATGTACTTGTTTTTAATTGATACATAACAATTGTATCTATTATAGGAGACAATACCTCATTATATCACATATATAAAATGTGCAGAGTAGAGAGTTATTAGTATATACATCACCTCAAACATTTATTATCTCTTTGCATTAAGAACATTTAAATCCTCTCTACTAGCTATTTTAAGATACATGATTAATCATTGTCAAGCATAGTTATCCTACTGTGTTACAGAATATTAAAAATTATACTTCTTCCTCCACTGCACCACAATATCTATTAACCCTTATCTCACCATCCCATCTCCCTCATACCTTAGTTAGGATCTGGTAACCACAATTCTACTCTTTACTTCTATGATATCAATATTTTAGATTCCATGTATAAGTGGGCTCATGTGATTTATACTTACATCTGGTTTATTCCTAGACATTACAGAAGACAGAATCTTCCAATACTATCAATACTTATACAAATGGTAGAAGCCCATCCTTGTTTATAGCTAAATAATATTCCATTGTGGTCATATACCATGTTGTCTTTAATCATTCATTCATTCATCCATAGGCAACTCAACTGATCCTCCATCTTGGTTATTTGAATAGTGCTGCAATGAAACTATAACTGCAGGAGTCTCTTTCACATTCTGATTTAATTTTCTTTGGACATATACTCAGTAATGGGAAAGCTGAAATCACATGTTACTTCTACTTCTTTTGATCAATTTCCATGTTGTTTTCCAAACCGACACTAGCAATTATGTTTCCTAATAATGTATGAACTTTCCTTTTTCTGCCTCCTCACTACGGTTTGAGATTTTTATATCTTTTTGGCAATTGACATTCTCACAGGGTGAATGGGTGAATTTACTTATTATGTAGTGGTGTTAAGCATTCTTTCATATACTTATGGGCTACATACATATTTTCTCTTCAGAAATGTATATTCAGGTCATTTGGCAATTTTTAATTGGATTATTTGTGTTGTTTGTTCAAATGATTCAATAGAATCTCATATATTCTAGACATTGTCATTGGTGTGGGATAATTGTGCACATGGTCTCATTCTATAGGTTGTGTCGTTAATATATTACTTTTTCTGCTGTAGAGAATCAGTTCAGTTGGATAAAATTCTATGTCCACTTTGCTTCTGTTTTTCATTGTTCTGGGTTCATATCTGAAAAAATTTGTCTAACCTACTGTTATGACATTTTTCTGCCATTTTTCTTATACTAGTTCCACAGTTTCAGTTCCTTCATGTAAATCTTTCCTCCATTTTGAGTTGCTTTCTATAAGTGGTCACAGGTTGGGGTCTGGCTTTATTGTTACGCCCATGGAAATTTAGTCTTCCTAGAATAATTAACTGAAGAAACTTTACTTTCTACTACGTAGCTTCTCACTATTTTGGTAAAAATTACTAAGGTGTAAATACATGGATTGATTTCCATTCTGAATTTTCTCTTTTCTTCCATTGATACGTGTGTCTCTAGTGTAATCTGCAATATCAGTAAGTTAATGAAAGGAAGCCTACAATCATATCACTTGATGTTAAAACATGTTTGGTCACCCATCAAACTGATAAAACATTGTTTAAAGATTCTTTATGAAACAAAATGGGCTAAACACTAAGCTTTTGAATCTTAATGAAAAAATTGCTTCCTAGATTTATTTATTTATTTTTAGAATAGTATATGGACATTTGAATATTTCAATTACTCAAACTCAATGAATATTTTGCTTTTCAGCCTTTTATCAGTTCTTAATGCACACTTATTCTTGGAGAATGCTGATGAGTAATATTTTTAAAAATAGAAAAGTAGACAAAACTTGCTTTAAAGAATCTTACCTTTATATTCTAAAAGCCATAAGGACAGAAAGCTCTATTTTAAAAGTATTGCTAATGTTGAGCAAGTTAGAATTCATCTTGGATAATGAAAATAGGAATTGTTAGAATTGCCCCTAAAATATTTCTGAAATTTTGTGGTGTTTTACTGCTGAAACTACCTTTTCCCATATGATTTGGATTTATTCTATAGGGTCATAATCATTGTCAGCAATAGTTTAGAAAAAAAAACACAGAAAAGTAAAACATCATGTGAGATTTGCCAAAACACAAGTACAAAAAAGATATATGATACAGCATGTTTGACTTGTCTGTTTTACAATATAAAATACTTCTCAGCATTAGTATGAGAAGAAAGAACATATTTAATCTATGGTTAAAAATATCTCCTTCCAAAGCTTTTCTTTGGAGTACAACAATGCACCATGCTTTATCTTTCCTCCTTTATTATTCTTCAGATTACTCATGTTTATTTATTGCATCCTCCAACAAGAATGTAAATTCTACAAACAGCAGCTTTGTTTACTTCTTTTTCTCCATAAGTTGGAACAGTATGTGGCACAAAGTGTGTGAGTAATGAAAGCTACTTGAATGGAAACACACAGCTGTCAGCGCTTCACAGGCAGGAGCAGAATGACACTCTCAGAAGCCACGGTGGCACATGCTCATTCTGACTCTGTAGAAAGTGTCTGTACCTCTTTCGACAAGGACAGGGAATATGAAGGAAGACTTTCTAGAATACACGTACTTGGAATACAACCCTGGATGATAAAAAAGTGAAGGAGATTGAGATCAATATAATATTAAGTTGACTGCTAGAAAAACAATTCCTATGTGCACTCATGTTTATAGCAGCTCAGTTTGTAATAGCTAAATCTTGGAAACAGCCCAAATGCCCGTCAACTCTAGAATGGATAAGGATGTGGGTTATTTTTTAATAAAGTAGAGTATTACTCAGCCATAAAGAATGATAAATTTGAGTCTTTTATATATCAAATGGATATAACTTGAGGACATACTCATAAGTTAAATAAATAGGACACACATGTGTAAATACCAGATAATTTCTTTAGTATGAGTAAACTGAATGTGTAAATGAGGTCAGAATGTATGATAGGTGTGAAAGAGGAAGAAAATGTTGACAAGGAAAAGGAAAAGAGGGATAGGAGAAAGTAAAGAGGGGAAAGAAAAAGTTTTATGGCAAAGAAAAAGGGAAACAAAGCTTATGTACATAGGGAGGGGGATTGAAGGGAGGGCAGGGCAATAGGAAAAATTATAATCAAGGTGTGTTATGTACAGGTACAAATTTTCAATGTTAAATGTGATTAATGTACATATAAAATGCACCAACAAAAATCAATTAGAAAAGAAAAACAGTTCTCAGAAAAAACTGAAGTCCAAGAATTGAAGTCTCAATCTGGTTCAGGACTCACCAATGGTAGGTAGAGTAGCAAGCACAGAGGCAGAGAAGTACCTCAGAACACAGATGGTCACACACACGTCTAGAGGGAAGCAGGCTGCAAATGCCAGAGGAAGAGCCTCTTCCAGAGTCTGAGCAGAGCAGGACTTATATCTACCCAGGTCCATTCTTTGGTGAACACAAATGAGATGAAGATGTCACTATCCACTTTATATCTAAACAGGACATCCTGGGACAAGATCAGTTTCCTTGTTTCTGTGTGACCACTGGCTGTAACGTATGGTACAAAGCTCTTAACTTGAGGTCAGGGAGATGCAATAGAACACACTGGCCAGATGGGATATATTATCAGATAACAAATACATGCTCTTCATTTAAAATGAGAAGCCTCCAGAAGTTAATCAGGAACAGATTTTAAGTAGTCAAGTTTATATTCTATACTTCTAATTTTGAGGGGAGAAACATCTCTATGAATCTCCTTCTCTGAGAAGCTACCTCCTAACAAAATTGGCTGAAAGTCTGCTTCTGGCATTTAATAGTGGCCAGATGACCTGAGTCTTTTTCTCTAATGGCCCTGGAAATGTGACACAAAACTTCTTCATGTAACTTCAGCAGGAAAGATAGATGGAAATGACCAACATAGGACAAAGGTAACACCCAGATAATCCCCCCCCACGTCAGGAACAAGTAGGTGCTGAGTTGGGATAACTTTTCTGTCCACTTGATCTGTCTGGTAGACAAAGACACATCTATAGGATGTTTTAATGTTTCTCAATGAAATCTGTCAAATAAAGCCCAAATGGGGAATAGTTTAAGATATACTAGAGACACCAGTGACCAGAAATGATTTTACATGAATTAATGGCAAAACAAAACCAAGAAATGGGAAAACCAGAAAGAAGTCTCTGAAAACTGGCTTTTGCTTACATCTTCTCATATGTTTTCTGAGTACTTCAATATAATAGTGTAGAAATACAAACAATGATTTATGCATTCCAGGGGATGAATTCTTGCAGTAATAACATTTACCACCACAGAGCTGGCAGATCTTTCTTCCACACAGGAAGTCTGAGAGGTAAGAAATCACTGCGCTGTCACAGTGAACCATATCTGCCAGCAGGGCCCTAATGAGAAGAGGTCCAGACTTCAGTCGTGGTTTAGAATCCACTGACAGTTTGATTGTGGGCTCAACCATTGGTGCTGCTATTGGGTGCGAGCAGCAAGCTGAATCAATGAACAAAAAGATTGGAGAGGGCTCTGAGCCTGATTTGGGAGTTCGTAGTTCTCCTTCTCTTCACGGATTTATTTCCGTGTCTTGATCCAAAATTCATTTGCATATGTATGCATATATGCACAGTTAGATCATTTTGAAAAACAATATACTTAGAAGTTACCCTTGGCAATCTGTGTACTTGGTCAGATCTATGCCTCAGAAACTTTCACTGTGGAAATCCCTTCTCCTCCATCTGATCATTAAACATCATCGTGCTTTGCCCTTGCTTACTTCTCATGCTTTGCCTCTCAATATACATGAAGAACAATTTCTATTTTCTGCTGCAAGTTAATTCTATTTATATTTCAGAAATGCCAGATTGCTTCACAAGTCACTTGAGACCCAGTGGCTAGAATGAATTACCCTGAACTGTCTGTCTCTCTACTGACAGGTCTGCCTGAAAAGCAGCTTGCCTGGAGCCGAATTCATTGTTATTTCACTATCTGAGAGCCAGCAAGAGACAGTTTTACAAATTTCTAACATAAGGCATAAAATGAAATTCAACAGAAACTGATCTCTCCTTTTTTAAATTCCTGGCTTTGACCAAATTAGTAGGGACTGACATATTTTGAATTGCTTAATGCATGTACTGTTGTATTTCTCTGACATTTATCTTATAATCATTGCTCAAAGGAAAAAAGATATTGAGGTTTATGAGAAAAACATTTCCTCTGATTTTCTTTTGTCCTAAAATAAAATGATGATTTAAGAGTTTGAATGTATATTAGCATTTAGTATTTGGTAGTTTTCACCTTGCCTGTCCAAACAGAGATATGTCTCCTGTAGCATCGAATTAGGATGCATGTGCTGATGTTGGATAATTTTAAGACTCACCCAGTGACTTCAAATATTGTGAATGCATATTTATATGTTATATGTGATAATATATAGTACCCAGAGAAACATTTGTTTCCGTTTATAGCTTTTATTACCTGCTAAGCTTTTATATTTTATGTTCATCAGAGGCCTATTTGCCTTTATATCCCTTAACATCAGTGCTGCAACTATTTCAGAGTTTTATTGTACACATTTCTATATTTAGGTCATTCCTACTGAATTTTTTCTGTTAGTGTGGGCTGCATTTCCCTGTTGCTATGTAAACCTGGTAATTTTCTGTCTTGGATATTGTAAATAATAAACAGTAGATGCCACAATTCTGTTATGTGACTCTAAAGAATATTTTTTTCTTTTGGCAGACAATTAACTTTCTGAAATCAAATTAAATGCTGCCTCCTCTGAGATAGGCAACAGCTGAAATATCTCTTTAATATTTTTAGCCTTTGCTTTCCTGCTTTGGATTTCATGTGCAATTTATGAATTACTAAGAGAGCCAAGGAGAGTTAAAACTAGAACTTGAGCTTAACTTCCACTGCTCTCTCTTGTCTTACACTTCCCCGGTCCTTTTCCATCTGTCCGTGTAGCCACATTCCACTGTCTGATGCCATCAGCTGAGTGAGATTCTTGGACAAGTATCTTTTCTAAGATTGAATCATGAAATAGAAAACCTGCATAGGCCAGTAAGAAGCCAACTTTACTCCTGAGTCGTAACACTTAAGGAAGAACTAATTCAAATGTTCATGTATTAATAAATACACACAACATTTACTTCATATTAAATATATATGCATATTTTGTGTTCATATATATTTGTATATGTATTTTTTCTCCTAGATATACAAATTGTATATTCAAGCTATAAGTTGTATATTATTTTGGGTTTTGGGTAATCTGAGTATTTTAAAGATATTCTTAGCTTCAGTGAACAAATTAGGAAGATTATCTTCACGTTATAAGAAAAACACACATAATTATTTTGTATTAGGGCACATAGTTCACAAGTATATATTGGAGACAAATTGTAAAAATGATTCTGCTACTGCTGACTACTTTCAAAAATATACTTTATTCCAAACTAATTTCTCTGAGCTATTCTCTCAGAATAAACTTCTTAGTTTCTTTGATAAGGAGCTCTTTAGAAAGACCCAGAAAGTTTTGGGCCTTAATTATTATTTCCAAAACAAATGCTTTGATGAATTAAATGTTAAGAAATCAGAAGCATAGAGACTAAGTTTCCCTCCAATTACAGTAGGTACATAATTCAAGGGAAAAATGATGGCTGATTTTTTTTATTTATTGTACTTAGAAATTGTGAAATACCATCTATATTACATATAAAAGTATGTTATGTGTACATGTCTATTATTATTATATATGTATATGATAACATATACATAACTATATATCATACCATGTTTTGTATACATATGTGTTATTATTTCTCAAGCATTTTTACCATAACAGAACCATTCCTTTCCATCTATTATTATGCATTGGTTTTTGTTTTTATTTTTTAAAACAGGGTCTCACTTTGTAGTTCAGGCTGGCCCTGAGATCACTATGTAGCCCAGGCAAGCCTCAAACTCAGCAAACCTCCTGTCTCTGCCTCCCCAGTGCTGGGATTATAGGCATGAGCCACCATGCCCAGCTATGCATTGGTTCTTATTATTCTAGACTAATCATTTTACACCCAGTATTTCAGGTTTACATTAATGTAAAGAAATTATCCAATGGACCATAACTTGCATTGTTTTAATGTTTTGTTTCTTTAAATGTATTAAATTTGTCACAATTAAAAGTGATATAAAATCCCTGAACTGAGCCGCAGGTGCAGCTCAGTGGCAGAGAAGGGGGGCCTGGGTGTGAGCCAGGGGAGTCACAGCTCTGAGGCTCCCACATCACCACAAGGGCTGATTGGTGTCTTCTTTTAATCTGAGAATTTTGTTTTTGACATCCTTCATAATTATGCCATTATAAATCAATCTGAGTATGAAAATTGAAAATAACTTAAAATATCATTTTCAAAAGCTTTGTACATGATAATCCTGACATTTGGTTTAAAGAAAAAGGAAAAAGGAAAAAAAAATGTGTGATGGTGTCTTGAGAAGTTATCTATCCCCTTTCCTTAAAATTTAAGTTTTACACAAAAGTACACAAGTGAGGGCCAGAGATTTGGCTCAGTGGTTCCGGGGCCTGCCTCACAAGTGCAGTGGTCCTGAGTTTGATCCCGGTAACCACATACAATGCTGGGCATGGTGACTCACGGCCACCAGCAATCAACACCACGTACCACAGTGCCAGGCGTGGTGGCTCACGCCTGTAATCCCAGCATTCGGGAGGCAGAGACAGGAGGATTGCTGAGTTCGAGGCTTGCCTGGGCTACATAGTGAGTTGAGGGCCAGCCTGAACTACAAAGTGAGACCCTGTCTCAAAAAAAAAAAAAAAAGTACACAAGTGAATTTAAATATTGGGAATAGAGAATTAATATCTAGAGGAAACATAAACCATAACATTATCCACAGCACATCCCAGGTGCAGAACATGTTCCACAGATACATGTCACATGTGCAAGTCCTGAGATAGCTAAATCCAAAAAACACTGCACAGTCTACCACTTAGATATCCATGAAAACAGCACTGAGACTTCATTTAACTCCACAAATAATGGCTGCTGTTGTGAAATCAACCAGCAATAAGTGTGGTGAGGCTGCAAGGAGAAAGGAACCCTTCTCTACTGTTGCTGGGACTATAAACTCGTACAACCATTGTGGAGATCAGTGTGGAGATTCCTCAGGAAGCTAGGATTAGAGGTCCCATTTGACCCTGCTATTCCCCTGGTAGAAATATACCCAAAGGTATTCAAACAATCATATTGTAAAGTCATATGTGCACCCATGTTCATAGCAGCTCAGTTTGTGATAGCCCAATCTTGAAAACCCAGATGGCCATCAGCTGGAGACTGGATAAAGCAGATGTAGTTTTTTTTTATAAAAATAAAATGGAGTATTACTCTGCAATAAAGAATGACAAGTTTCATACATTTATGTGCAAATATATGCACCTTGAGGACATATTAATAAGTGAAATAAATAGATCACACATATGTAAATACCGTATATTTTCTCTTTTATGAGAACTATACATGTAAATGAGTTTTATAATGTATGATAGATTTTGTCAAATAGGAAATATCCAAAGGGAATGTGGAAAAATATGATTTGGAAAGAAATATGATTTGAAAATAAATATGATTTGGAAAGAGAAATAGCATGTATATAAGTGGTGTGGGTTGTGAGTGGGTAGCAATATGGGTCAAAATGAGAATTAACTTCTGTCATATACTGGTACAAATTCTCCAGTGTTTAGTGTGATTTTGAACTGTATGTATGTACCAATAAAGAATTCAATTTAAAAAAATCCTAAATGACACTAAAGGCGCTCATCATAAAAGTAAAATCCAAAGAATATTCAGCTCCATTTAATCCACAATTTCTCAGCTAATTATTTAACAGAAAAAATCTTAATTAGTGCCTAATGTTATACCTAGAATTAGTTTTCTTACTTCCTGTGATATTTAAAGGTGGGAAATTTGTGGGCATTAAAAACTAATTGGTTCTCTGCTTCCCATTAGTCAACCTAAAAAACAGAACCAATTGTCTAAACAGTCCCTGCTGTCACTAATGCTTAAAACTAAATGGCAACAAATTCGGCATCTATAAAATATAAGTTACATCACCACAGTACTCATCATAGCTCCTTAATGAGTTTGGAACTGATGACACACTGCCTTTCTGAAAAATTAAGAGTTGAATGAGTACTACAGGTAAAAACATAGTTAGGCTTTGTATTCAATCAATTTATAGATAACACAGTCCATTTAACTTGCAGAAATTAATTACTCGTGAGAATATTTTCCCATGTCTTTCCGTAAGTAAAAAGATGCTACATGCTCACTCATAATCTGCGAAGACGCATAAAAGCATGAAATTAAAATGAAAGCCATCTGATTGTGCCTTGGCCTTTGGCTAAAGTCAAATGAAGACCACACAGAATTTTACCACATGGATTTGTACGTTGTTAATCATAGAAGGTGATCTGATGAATCCATATCAGCTCTGAAAACATAGGACCTCCCTGGCCAACTCCAAATAAAAATTCAGATGTTGTTCTGTGCAGATTTTCAAAGAAAGCAAAACAGAGGGCTGGAGATTTAGCTCAGTGGTTCCAGTGCCTGCCTCACAAGCGCAAGGCCCTGAGTTTGAACCTGGTAACCACATACAATGCTGGGCATGGTAACTCATGCCCACCTGCCATCAATACCACATATCACTGTGCCGGGTGTGGTGGCTCACACCTGTAATCCCAGCACTTGGGAGGCAGAGACAGGAGGATTGCTGAGTTCCAGGCTTGTCTGGGCTACATAGTGAGCTCAAGGCCAGCATGAACTACAAAGCAAGACCCTGTCTCAAAAAAAAAAAAAAAAAGCAAAACAGGGGTTATCAATATGAGTTATGTGATATTTAATGTCTCCTCCTGCGTTATTCTGCACAGGGGTTGGTAGCATTTTTTTAATTCAATTTCAACTATGGGTTTTTTTTTTTTTTACCATAGTTATGCTTTATTAGTCTTGGCAATCACTGTCCCAAATTCCAAAGTTATAAATTAATACCATTTACACAGTTCTGTTCTAACCAACTCCCAATAAAAATTCAGACTCAACAGTTTTTTTTTTTTTTTTTTTTACCTGAAGGAGTGTGTTTTCCACTAAATGTCATGTCTTCTGTGGGTCCTGATTGTCCTCAGTGTCCCTCGTGGTTTCTGTCTTCCCTTTTCATCCTCATGTGATGGAGTAGGTTATGGGTGCTGCTCCTTAACCAGTTGCCTTCTACCAGAATTTTTGTGTTGCTTCGGTCTCCTGAACCTTGCAATTATCTACTTTCAACTAATAAGCATATTAACAGAATAAAGCCTACACCCATGGCATTTCCCCCTAATATTCAGTAGCCTCTTCACTCTCTAAAATCAAATGCCTTGAAAGCTATGCTTATTCTCTTCTCCTTCTCCTTCTTCTTCTATTATTATTTTTAATTTTATTTTTTAGTTTTTTGAGACAAGGTCTTGCTTTATAATTCAGGCTGCCCCCAAGCTCACTGTGTAGCCCAGGCTAGCCTCAAATTCATGGCAATCCTCCTTCCTCTGCCTCCTGAGTGCTGGGACTAAAGGTATGAGCCACCATACCCTGCTTTCTGTTCTTCTTTTACTAGTTGCTTTGGGTCTACTATAAGCTGTATTCCTTTTTCTTTTTTGTGGGGATTCTTTCTTCTTTTAAATAAGGACAAAGAAAATGGGAGGTGCTTTTTCACCTAGCTATTTCAACACTATTCAAAACTGTGGGAAAGTCAAAGGGCTTCTGGTTTAATACATCTAGGGTAGGTTCTAAACTGTGAAAATTTTCTTTCTTTTTTAATTTGAATCTTTATTGGTACATTATGTATATACATCATGATCATACTCAACATTGAGAATTTATACCAGCATATGATATAACTTAATTGTCATTTCCCCCCTTCCCCGACCCACCCTACAACACTCTACCCCTGTATACATAAGCTTTGTTTCCTTTTTTATCATATATTTTTTCTTGCCCCTCATTACTTACATGTAAATCCCATTTCCCTTTGAATATTTACTATTTCACATAAATGATATTTACACATCTGTGATCTATTTACTTCACTTATGAGTATGTCCTTAAGGTACATCCATTTGAGTATAAATGACTCAAAATTATCATTTTTATGGCAGAGTGATACTCCATTTTATTAAAAAGCACATCTTCTTTAACCAGTCTAGAGTGAATAGACATTTGGTTTGTACTGATAGCTTTACTGCTGAACTCTACAAAACTTTCAAAGGAGTGTTAATGCCACTACTTCTCAAACTTTTTAATTAAATCTAAAGGGAAGCAGTATGCCCAAATTCATTCTTGGAAGCAAATATTGCCTTGATTCCAAAAGGAGAAAAAGACCCAACCAAAAAAGAGAACTACAGGCCAGTCTCCCTAATGAACACTGATGCAAAAATGCTCAACAAGATACTGGCAAACAGAATACAGATAATTATCACAAAGATCATACACCCTGACCAAGATGGATTCATAGGTAAATCAATAAACATAATACACTATATTACCAGACTCAAGGAGAAAACCCATATGGTCATCTCAGTAGATGTATAAAAATTGTTTGACAAAATTCAACATCCATTCATGATGAAAACTCTACAGAAAATTGGATGAACTTTAAATGGACTTTATCTCAAGCTAATAAAAGCTATTTCTGAGAAACCAACAGCCAGCATCATCCTAAAGGGTGAAAAACTGAAAAATTTCACACTAAGATCAGGAATAAGACAAGGATGTCTACTATCACTACTTCTGTTCAATATAATGCTGGAAATATTAGCCTCAGCAATTGGACAAGAAAAAGAAATAAAAGGAATAAAGATAGGAAAAGAAGAAGTTAAACTGCAACATAAGGTTATTTCCATTTGCTTTTCACTTTCTTTCATAGCATACCCACCATTCAAGTATGTGAAAAATAAGTAAATATCTCTGTTGTACAGAATACAAAACAAAACTAACTACAAGACTCCCATTGACTATTACCATCTGAGTGACATTCTTTACGACTGGAGAAAATGTCTCATACCCACAACTTGACAGTGGGAAGGTTTCTCTGACTCTCACTTCAGTCCTTGGCCAGTTGGCTCTGAGGCAGCCAGCCTGTGAGAGGGTTCAGCAGAGAAGCTACTCATTGAGGAGGTAGGAAGCAAGCAGAATAAAGGAGAAGCCAGGAAGGAAAAGACACACTTCCAGGTTGTACCTGTGGGGACATCCTCTCCCAGAAGATCCACCTCTTAACAGCAGAGTAGGTAAAACAACCCCATGACCTGCACAATCCAAAGACCTTCTGAACATGGGAGGCTATGGGGCATTTTAATTCTAAACAACTTTCCAAAGTAGGAATTTTTAACTTTGGAAGGAAGCATCATTGTCTGTTTTAAAATGTTTTAAATTCCAAAGTCATGGTCAGTCAAAATTTTCTATTGAATAACATGTCATTTGAATATTTTAAACTGTATGAACTACTCAAGCTATCATACCAGAGAAGTGATTTATACTATGCAAACAAATCATTGTCATTTGCAAATAAACTTCTCATGCTTCCAGTCTGGACCAGATAACATAGAGTCCACCCCATCTCCAGATTTCCCCATTGGGTAGGTCTATCATTTCTGTAAATTATGCAAGAAGCAGACAACAGGGAAGTTAGAAAGGTGGAGAGGAAGGTAAAGTGATATGGGAGTCTTGGACTAAAGGAAGCAAACAGTAATAAAATACCCCATTTTCCACCTTCCCTTGCACTGAGCAGAACAATAATAGAAGCTCAGATGCTTCTGACCCCACCTAGAAATAGACAGAAGAGCCTGAGTGGGCTCATCCCCCACAGGAGCTCCAGGAAGCTTGTCTCACAACAGCCTGTGAGCCCATTTGACTGGTTCCACTGAGAGATCTGCTAACATTAAGCAACTTGGAGAAGACCCCATTGCCCACTTCAGGACTCCTCTTCCACAGAGATGGAATTGAACAGCCAGGGGACCAGCCACAACCAGCAGCCTTGACTGGAAAGTGCTGCTGTTAGAGTGAGGCTCATCTTATTGTCCCTGACACTTCTATACAACCAGAGACTCCAACAGAGGAAAGGAACCACCTGGAAGGAGTCCCATGCTGTCCTGTCACATATCCCAACATGGTAGGACTTTACATCTATAACAAAGACTCTGGAGTGCCAAAGCATCCTTGGACTGAGAGACTGAGAAAAATGAACACTCCTGCCCAGGAAGGCTCTCTGTGCCCCCAGGAGATGAAATTTCCCTTGTCTCCTACTGAAGGCACAAATACATGGACATCTGGGATGGAAGAGAAGACAAATGTGGAAGGTCCTATTAAAAATGTGGTTGAGTGCAGAAGGCTCTTATCCCTGTATCCTGATACACCATGGTCCCATTGAGAGGGCTTCCATCCTGGCACAGTGGAACTCTGCTTTTCCCAGTTGTCAGCTATGATGGGAGCAAAGGTAGCCCCTGCTGTATCAGGTCAACAAATTGTCCCCAAACAACATCATAGAACACTGAAAATTAGATGATCATTTTATCTGAAACCCACAAAATATACCAGGACCAGAATCCTACATCCAAATGGACCAGCTGATAATACACAAAATTTAAATAGGACACCGAGCTTCCTAAGGTAACAGACAAAATGCCCATGATGCAATGAAAAATAACTCATCATTTCAAGATCCAATAATTCACAATTTGAGTGAGAAAGATCAATGCCAATATTAATCAAATCTTAATGTTGCCTCAGCATTATCTCATGCTGCCATCATGAAGCTATTGGGACAGTCAATTACAACAATCACAAATAGATGAAAATTAGAAAATCAGCAAAGAATTACAAGCTAAAAAGATAATTAGATGGAAGGCAGATATACAAGTGGAAAATGCAAAGGGAAAAGAAATAAGGTGCTGAACTGCTCAGGCAGCAGTCAATTCCATGTAACAAACTTAAACAACAGAAATACAATGGACTGTGGAACTAGGGAAGAACAGAGCCTTTAGGACCTGCAGCATAACCCCAGAGAAGAGGCATTAGGAAAACGAGCAGGCCTGAAATACTATTCCATGAAATAATGGCTGAAATCTTCCAAAATTTGATGAAAGACACAAACTCACACACAGATTGAAGAAGCTGACAAAATCTAAGCAAGAGAAACTCAAACAAACTTATGGCAATACAAGTATAATTAATCATCTGAAAGATAAAGATAAAAAATATGTACATGTCAAAGTTGCCAAGTTAGGAGTAGGGAGAAACACAGTTGAATGGCTTTAGTTTCTCTGGAGATGAGAAAGAATTGCCTAAACATTTCCAAAGGCTACACTAAAAGACCTGCCATCCTGAAATTATATGAAGTCAAACTATTATTCAAGAATGACAGAAAAGTAACAGAATTGCAGTGAAGGAAAAGAAAAAGAATTTGTAATCCACTAACCTACTGTCTCAAGCTCTTCCAGTTACTCTAATTGCAATAACAGAGAGAGAGAGAGAGAGAGAGAGAGAGAGAGAGAGAGAGAGAGAGAGAGAGAGAGAGAGAGAATATTCCACACTGAGACACACAGAAGTTATTAAAAGGTAGAAGTTTATTCATGCACATGGACTTCACCTCCTACTACAATGATGCCCTGAATTGAAACTACCTTGGATTTCTATAGAGGAGAGTACAGGTATTGGATAAAGGGTCAAGGGTCAAGGGTCAAGGGTGGAGCCTCACAGGGCAGCTGCACAACAAAACAGGTCCCATTCTCAAGTCCCATTTGTTGAGTTAGGAGGAAGCAGTAGATTTAGGTTAAACATGGATTCACTCTGGTTATGTGGGTCTCACACTAACAAAGTGTCATAAATTGGAAGGCTTATCAATAACAAATTAAATTCTTGTAATTCTGAAGACTGGGAAGCCCAGTCAAGGCATGGGAAGATTCAAAGGGCTTCCCTACTGAATGATGGCCTTTCTCTTGCCCCAAATCAAAACTGTGGCAGGAGTGAGAGGTTTTTCTCAGGTCTGTTTTGGAGATGCAGACATCCCTTTGATGCTGTCACATGTAAGACTAGTCCCCTTGAGACAGGAAGAAGGTGCCTGGTGCTCCCATCATATGTGGACACAGTAGCAGTGCCGTCTACATGTTCTGGAGAACTCTTAACAGATACCAAAACTACTAGTGCCTTGATAGATTTCACAACCTCAGGAACTATATGAAATTCATTTACACTATGTATAAACTTCTTAATCTGAGGTATTTTGCTATGGCAGCTAAAAAAGCTCCTAAAACTGCACTAATCCAAAGACAGATGCTGGCAGAAAAGAACTCAGAAATAGATTGTTTACAAAGCTCTGTTCTGGAATTCAAAGACTACATGTTAAAAGGCTAAAACTTAAAAAAAATGGGAAAAGATAAATCCTGTAATAATCAACTGAGAAAAATTGGAATCGATATATTTATACCTGACCACATAGACTTCAAAGCATGAATATTACTCATGGCAAAGAGAGACAATGTAGAACAAAGAATCAATCCCCAAGGAAGACAAATCAATTCTAAGAAGGAGCACACCAAATAACAGGACCTCAGAAAAAAAACAGACAGATGTTAAATAAGTAGACAGTTTCCACAATTACAACTGGAACTTTAAAACCTCTCTACTGGCATCTTTTAGAATTTGTAGAGAGGAAATTATAGTGAGTACAGAACTCCATGTTACCAACAGTTAAAGGGATGAATTAAAATATATTAAACACTCCAGACAATAGCAGACCATACCCTTTTATTAAAAAATGCATGGAAACTTGAGCAAAACAGACCATATGCTGGACTGTGCAACAATCCTTAAAGTATATAAATGAGCTGAACTCATGCAGAATGCATTCTCAGGCAACAAAATGAAACTGGAAGTCATTAAAGGAACTAACTCAACAGAAAAAAATCTAAACACATGAAAATTAACCAACTTCAAAATAGAAATGACTAAAAAATTGTCTCAAAATGTTGGGAACAATCCTGTTTGGGATAAATAATTGCACAGTTGAATCTGTGCCCAGGTCAAACTTTCCTGCATGAGGATGGACTTGGGGATTTAACTCTTCACCTTTGGTGGCGACAGGGCCTTGGTGGCCCCACATGCTGTAATGCTGGAGGGCAGAACCATTCTAGGATCTACATAATTCCTCAAGGACCATTACTGATGTCTGCCCTGCCCTGTGAGACCTTCAGCTGCATAATTTAATTTCTCAAGGACTATTACCAGTGTCTTCCCTGCCCTCTCAGGTCTTTTTGAATGCATGGAATGAAAGATGTGACAACTTGGGTCTGGGTGACTAAAAGGTGTAGCAAACTCGGATCTGTCCTCCCTGTTCCCTAGAGCAACATGGATCAGGACTGAGCTCAGCTTCTTCTCTAAGCCTCATTTTTGCCTAATCATTAATTACTTCACCATATGCAGTCTACTCACAGGAGACTAGAACCTAATGCAAAGGTTCTAGTTATGCTCCCTTCCCCTGTTTCCCATATCAAAGGAAACAAAAACAAATAGAACTGGATAAATATAAAAACACAAAATACTGGCGAAGTTGTGGAGAAAAAGCAACACTTCTCCACTGCTGGTGGGAACATAGACTCGTACAACCATTATGGAGATCAGTGTGGAGATTCCTCATAAAATTAGGATTAGAGGTCCCATTTGACTCTGTTATTCCCCTAGGGAGGATATACACAAAAGAATTACAAAATTCATATCACAGTGACATAGGTGCATCCATGATTATAGCAGCTCAGTTTATGATAGCTAAAACTTGGAAACAACCCAAATGTCCATCAACTCTAGACTGGATAAGAAGATGTGAATTTTTTACAAAATCAAGTATTACTCTTCCATAAAGAATGATGAGATTGAGTTATTGATACTCAAATGGATGTTCCTTAAGGACATACTCATAAGTAAAATAGTCACAGATGTGCAAATGTTGTATCTTTTCCCTGGTATGAGAAAGTGAACTTGTAAATGTGTTCTAGAATGCATGATCAATATTGTGAAATAGTAAATATTCAAAGAGAAATGAGGTTTAGGGGTAAATAATGAGGGGAAAGAAGAAATCATTGTAATAAAAGGAAACAAAGCTTGTGTATATAGGGGTGGGTGTTGCTGGGTGGATAGAGGAAGGGGAAAAATGAGAATTAAGTTGTGTCATATATTGGTACAAATTCTCAGTGTGGAGTGTAATTGTGACATGTATATATAATGTACCAATAAATTAAATTCAAAAAGTATTTGATATCTATATAAAAACTATGATAAAATCTAGAGGATGTGGCTAAATCAGTGTAGGGGTAGAAGTTAATAGCATTAAATTATTTTATTAGGAAAGAGGAACAATAGCAAATTATTGATCTAATTACCCATCTCAAGAAAATAAGTAATTCCAAAGAAACTAAAAGGAATTATATATTAAAGACAAATGTAGAAGTCATCATAATTTAAAAAGGAAAAATAGGGAAAATAAAGATGTCATAAACTATTCTTCAGAAAAGATAATAAAATTATTAAACATGTCAAGATTTCCAAAAAAAAAAAAGGACCAAATACTGATCATTACTGCTAGAAATATAAAGTGGTATGTGAAGCAGATGCCACAGCCATTAAAAGAATAAGAAATGAATAAAACAAACAAATTTATGCTCATAAACTCAAGAATTTAGAAGAAATGTATAATTTCCTCAAAATGTCAGCTATCAAAACTCAGACAGGATAAATACATGATTTGACTTAGCCTATAATTATCAATGAAATAGAATTTGTCACAAAAAATTCCTGAAACAGAAGCTTTCAAGTATATTCAAAATAAAATGCTTAGCAAAGTAGGAATACCAGAGTATTACTTCACTTTGGTAAGTGGTATTTAGAAAACAAAGCAAACACACAAAAAAACTACAACTTACCTTACTAATAGAGAAAGAATCAATTATTTCCCCTAAAATTTGGTACACAGCCAAAATCTACGCGCTCTTAACTTGTACCCAAACAGTACTGGGAGTTCACACCACCCAAATAGCCAAAACCACACAGAAAGCTGGATGAAAAGGAATGTGTGAGACTGCCCTCCACTTACAGATGCCATAATTGTAGACAATCTCAAGGAATCTACAAACAGCTATAACTGAGTCTAGTAAACGTGCTCATAGCAGTGTCAGCTCTCACACAAAGTCCATTAGATGTGTCACCTGCAAGCACACAGATGCTACACTTAGGACACTTATGATCATTTTAGAAAGAAGTAGAATACTTGACAAACACACACGTACTATACCAGGTCTACATGGTGAAGATGAAGAGGCTTGGGAATAAAATCAGAGACAGTGATAAATGTGAGTTACACATCATGTTCATGGAGCAGAGAAATCATTCAGCATGTATGTCAAGCTCCTCCAAGCTATTTGCAGGCTCAAGGCAATTCCTGTCAAATCCCAGCAAGACGTCCGGTATACATAAAGACGTTTATCTTAAAATTTGTATGGAAAAGTGCAAGTTCTAGAATAATTAAAACCATTTCCAGTGAATATTGTAGGAAGAATAACTCTACCCATATGAACCTCATCGTACAGGTGGTATATTGATTGAAACAGTGTGTCTTTGGGAGAGGCAGCCATTCGGCCATCAAGGGCATGGAGGTACAAATCCAGACATGTCCTCGGAACAGGTACAAAAACAGTTCAATGGTAGGTAACAGGACTGTAGCAGATGGTGCTGGAGCCACCGGACAGCCATAAACCAAAGTGAAATGAGGTTCATCATAAATCTCATGCTAAAAGGACTAATTCAAATCGTTTCATACACTTCAAACAGGTATTATACAAAGTGAGACATGTGCAAATGTGTCTGTGCCCCTGTGTGTGTTCACACTGTATGAGAACATTTACTAACATATTTTTAGAAAAACATATCTTGTAGGAAATTTCAAGGTTAAAGACTAGACTTATATTCTCCCTTACTACCACTGAAAGCAGGACTCAGAAAAAAATATGTAAATGGAACTTTATCAAAATTAAAACCTCTTTCTCTGGAAAAGCCCATCAGAAGAGAATAAAAAGACAAGTATATAGCCTGGAAGAGCATATTGCAAAATATTTGTCAAATAAGCATATGGAAATATTTTCAGCATATTAGGAAAACTTAAGACTATGCAAAATATTATTATTTGAAGATCAGAAGAGCTAAAATTAAAAATAAATAAATCAATTCAAAATGCCAGTGAGGACATAACAAAACAATATCATATAGACATTACTGATAGCCCTAGGCAGTTTTCACTCTGAAATCATGTAAGAATTGCTCATAGAACAGGCCACTATCTTGCATTGAGGCAATTTACTTAGCTATGTAATCGAGGGAGATGAAAACATTTTAATATACTATATAGATGTACAAAACAACTATTTTAATAGCCCAAAAGTAGAAACGAAACAGTATATAACAAAGTTCCTACAATTTAATTTTCTAGGGAATTAAGTTGAGTAAATGGAAAAGTTAATTGTAAAGTGTTACATACCACGTTACTTCATTTATACAGCACCTCTGAAGTGGCATGATTTCAGAAATGAACAGAACCCAGACTGCTAAGGTTGAGGGTTGGAGGGGAAAGAAGGAAAGCCATGGAGCTGGTTACTATGGGATGCCAGAGCTTCCTCGTGTTGACTGAACTACTTAGTATCTGAACTGTGCTGGTGAAGATAGAATCATACATATGTGGTAAAATTATATAGAACTAAATACATACATGTGCAAATGAGTACAAATGAAATTTGGATGCTCTGAATACAATGAATGTGTCATACAGATGTTAATGTCTCAGTTGTAACACTGTCCCACCATTTCATAAACGGAAACAGTGGCAAAAATATTTCTACCAATTTCATGTGATTCTACAGCTATCTCATTAAAATTACAAATACAGCCGGGCTTGGTGGCTCAAGCCTGTAATCCCAGCACTTGGGAGGCAGAGACAGGAGGATTGCTGAGTTTGAGGCTTGCCTGGGCTACATAGTGAGTGAGCTCAGGGCCAGCCTGAACTACAAAGCAAGACCCTGTCTGAAAAAGAAAAAATTACAAATACAACCAATCTGACAGATGAAGCCAACATTATGTTCAGAAGATGTGTCTGGAGTGGAAAATCAATTGTTCTGAACCCAAGAAATATACAGTAGGTGGAAGCAGATGTGTAGCCAGGATCAGCCTCTAAACACCAAGCTGCACCTGAAAGACTAAGTACTCGGTCAGTCCCTCCCCCAGCCTTACTTGGTATGCTGCACATGCCATTCTCATTAGAGGGCCATTTCCTTTGTGCAGATGTTTTCCATTTTAACAGACCACATTGACGTACAGAACAACAAAACAGCTCTTCTCATCTTCAGTGACTACCTCTTTCACCGAAACCCTAACAGTGAAAGCTTTGGATCAGTTTTCTGAGTGTTTTCCAAAATACAACACACCTACTCCAAAAAAGCTAACAAGTTTTCCTATAAAAATGTTTTATTATGTAAACTACATAGTAAGTCACTCACTGTAAGTTTTATGCTTTCCATAAAAGTACAGAAAGCAAGTACAGAATAAGCAAAAGCACATACATGCTACTGAATTTTGACCTGAATTGATCAATCCAAGTTTCATTCTATCCTTTGTTCCTGTCATTGTGGCAATTTCTGTGTTATAAAAGTGTAGATGAATTGTTCCTGATTATACAAATAGCATGCATGCAATTTAGAAATTTGAAGAAGTAAAAAACATCCAGAAAAGGAAATAGACTCCAATCACAGATTCACCACATGAAAGGATCCATTACGATTCTTTTGTTTTAAGTTCCTTCACCATTTACTTTATTTCTACGTGTGCTGCACGTGCACATGTTTAATAGAATTAGAGATGAACACAAGTGGGAATCGACTAAATTCTAGAGGCTTTGTATCCGTGACTCACATCACAACACAAGGCAATTTCAGCCCAACCTCCGGCAGCTCCCCTTCTACCGACAGCCCCGGCTCTTGCTGACTCCAGCCCTGACCTGCAGACCACAGAACGGCTGTGCCTCTTTTGGAATTGTGCTTGCGGAGAGTGTGCACTTTGATGCCTCGTTGTTACAACATTCCCATCAACTTAGTGAGGCCTCTTCAGCTGGAACTAACACCAACATGTTCTTCCTCCCACTGTCATTTGTTTTCTTATGTTAATAAACAACACTTTATAGATCTTGCCCACTACCTGGTATTTACTTAGTTCTCCTGTGTTGCTTTGTGAACACTTCTACTGTAAGTACTAGGTCTCAGGCAGACTAAATACTCACATCGACTGACTGCACATCTGGAAGTGAAATTGTGAATGAGAAGCTGTCCAAATGGTATCATTTTGGCAGTACCGTGCAGTTTTAAGCCAAAATAACAACATATTGAGTTGAAAATTTTGTACATTGTGCTTTGATGGTACATCGCAGCCCTTCCATGCGTTACCATTTATCATTCTAAAAACTCCAGTTTTGACCTCAACTATGCATCTAGCTTGATTAGCTACTAAAACAAAAACATCCTCTGTAAATGCTCATAAAAATGATCTAAAGTGTTGAATGTTCTGGCATTTTAAAGATGTATCATTTAATCTCCCAATGTTTGTGTATGTATTTAGGACCCCCAAATCACCAGCATACTTTGAAGGAATCCGATTTTTTTTTTTTTGAGACAGGGTCTTGCTTTGTGATTCAGGCTGGCCCTCAGCTCACTATGTAGCCCAGGCAAGCCTGGAACTCAGCAATCCTCCTGCCTCTGCCTCCAGAGTGCTGGGATTACAGGCATGAGCCCACTGTGGTATGTGGTATTGACGGCTGATGGGCTTGAGTCACCACTCCCAGCATTGTATGTGGTTACCGGGGTGGAACTCAGAGCCTTGCGCTTGCGAGGCAGGCGCTGGAACCACTGAGCTAAATCTCCCACCCCATGGAATCCAATTTTCTGACAAAGCAATTATTACTAACATTACTTTCTCAGTAATTTTCAAGATAAATAAATTTGTCCTCTATGCTGAAATGTGGTGGCTCAATACAAGATATGCAAGGTTAAAAGAATGGGCCATAAACCAGCCCTAGAAAGACATTAAAAATCATTACTTGGTTTTTGTCTTTCTCCTATTCCAGCTCTGTGGAATATTAATGACTGGGGTTAGAATTAGTATTCTATTATGTAAACGTAAGTCTTTTTTCACGTTAAACTTGCCAGAACCTAAAATCGAGTCAATGCATCATAAAAACTCTATTAATATTATTTTGCAATGTATAAGGCATGCTATTGCTTTTAACTCCCTTCTTTCTACATTTATTTTTCTCTAGCTTAGAACCTTCCCACTGTTTTTCTTTGTATGTGTGTGTATCATTTTATTTTTGAACACATATAACACATTCTCTATGCTGTTAAATATGTTTTACATTTTAAAGAGAATAAAAGGAGGCACATAAGCACCGGCTGTAAAAGTGCATGAATATATTTCTGCAAATATTTATTTTGAGGAAAGGTGGAGATATGAACACAACTTTTTGCTAACTTCCAAATTTCAAGCTGTCTGATTCAGTTGTATAATCTAAGAGAGCATAATCCTGAGCAATAAATTCTGAAGGTCACTGGCTTATAAGTGAGTTCTGCTCATCACACAAGGTGCTAGTAATTAAGTTCAAAGCCTTTGGTGGTGTGGGTCATGGATACTTTGGAGTCGTATTTCATGTTACTCTCTCTCTAGTTGTGATGGAATGAACTTGATCTAAGATTCTGTTCCCAGAGCGGGGCATTGCAGAATCAGTCACAGATGCCAGACTTTCTTATGGTTTTCATTTGGCTTAGAGGTGAGGCCAGATCTACTTTTTCACTTATCTGAAGCTATTGCAACACTATACTTTGTTAAGGGATAGTTCTGATGTTTTGAATCTGTTATATGTAGATAAGATGATTATTGTCTATGCATCTATCTCATGAAAAACCTTTTGAATTATTTTTAAACTAGTCACTTAACTGCTTCTCTTTTTCAGTTACTATAGGCAGACTAAAGTGAAAAAAAAAAGAAGATAAAATGTAGATTATAAAAGTCAAGAAAGCAAAACTGCTACCCCTAATTTTTCATCCTATGGATTATCTAAATAATTGTCAAAGCATCATTTTTTTAAATATCTACTAAGTCAGTTAAGTGCAACATTTTGGTCAGAATATAAGGAAAAGTTTCAGTCATTTGTCTAGCTATTTTGTCTAAAGGGTACATAAAGCAAAGCAAAATAATATTTTATGGCATGGAAAACATATTCTCTGTGTTCCTACAAATACAACCACCAAGGACTGTTAATAAAAATAAACAGAATGAGATTCACTTTTCTCAGGCACATAGTATGATAGTGTAAAGAGATCTTCAGACTCTTGGGCCTGCATGTGTATTTCTATAGGTTGTTAAGATGAATATTAATAATGTCTCAAACTTGATAAGCCAACTACCAAGTGAGTCACTTTCTGTGCAGCCCAGTTCTCCCCTGGGTTCTTCCTGCTTCTGTCAAGGGCATGACCATGTCTCAGGATTCCACTGCAGTGTCCAGAGGTGAAACTCCTCCACCAGCGGCTAGAGGGACATGCTTGTAGCCAAGGAGCAAGTTCTGCTTAAGAGCAAGTGGATCATTCCCTAAGGAATACCTCTCTGCAGAGTAGGCTAGAAGTCAAAGGGAGGTCGAGATAAGCGGAGGTTGAACTGGAGCTCAGAGAGCAGAGCCACATGTCAGAGCTGTCTTTCCCCAAATCTGTCATTGCAGAACAGCAGCAGCAATGTGGGGGCCTCTTCTTTCTGAAAGAGAAAACTGACAAAATGTCCACAGAAAGCTATTCCTTTGGATACCAAGGTACAAATATAGTTTCTAGAACAGACGTTCACTCTGGAGACTGGACAGTTTCAAATGGAATAAAGCATGGAGAGTAAAGATCTGAGAAAAATCTAGAAGCCATTCATCAGCCAAAATATAGATGGGTGCTAAATAACAGAGAAGCTGTATTTGAAGCAGGTTAAAAATAACTTACCTGTTGTTAAAAACAGAAGTCCTCAGAGCTTGGCTGTAAAGCTGTAACCACATTTATACTTTTCAAGTCAGACTGTACACATTTGGAGGGAGTACAGAATTACAGTTAAGGTATAGTTAAATTTAACTAAAATGTAGATAGAAGAAATGAGAAAAAAGTGAAGTAAGAAATGCCGATATTGTAGCAACAGGGAAGGCTAGTAATTCACTGGGTCCTGGGCTTTCAAGGGCAAGAGCATTAGGTTATCCAAATTTTTGAACTGTGAAAAACCAAACCTTATTCTGCTTACACTGTACTATTTTTTTCTCCATTACCTTCAGTTAGAAGGAAAAGAAGTATCTAAGGATTATAATGGTGGCAACTTAAGGAATGGCACTAACTTTTGGAGGCAAGTAAGCCCTTTTCCTTGATTCCTCAGACAGTTTAGGAATAGAGGACCATTAGTCTCCGTAGGGGGTCCCAGCACCTGCTGCGTGGAGAAGGGGGCAGATATAGGGACACAGCCTTGTCAGTGATCGGAATTAGACGAGTCTCGTCTCAGAGAAGCCTTCCCCCTCTCTGCTGCCATGGAGGTGACATCCAAAGGTCGCAGGGTGCTGGCTCTCACTGTGCAGTGGGCCGCAGCCTGCCCTTTCCTCCTCACCATCACGTAGTGACTCAGCTGGAGACTGGCTTGCCACAGGGGCCATTTCATTGCTTCCCATGTATTGTATTTCTCCCCTTCATCCACTACACACATCATTCTCATAATACAACTTCTAGAAACACTACTGATACTTCTGCTGCTGAATAGGCATTAGTTTTCTGCTTGGAAAATTTTAACCCATAAGAGTGATCTATGTCACTCTATTTCTATATTGTAAATACTTGATTTGATATCTCAACAATGCTCCCACTGAGAAGTAGAAAAGGTGATTTTTGTCATGGAAAAAGGGCCTTTGCTCATTTTTTCTTATTAATTCTTATCTCCCTCTGCCTCTGAGCAAGACCAGCCTTGTGATAATGGAAGAAGTAGAAAATACAATCTTATTAAAAGGCTAAATGCTTTGAATCCAGAAAAAAATTTTCAAGATGCCAAAAGTGTAGACTA
>PVIC010011358.1:0-41545 GCA_004025085.1 Thryonomys swinderianus
GAGGGTTAGCTCAGTGGTTCCAGCACCTGCCTCACAAGCGCAAGGTCCTGAGTTCAATCGCCGGAAACCACATACAATGCTGGGTGTGGAGACTCACACCCACCAGCCATCAATACCACATACCACAGTGCCGGGCATGGTGGCTCACGCCTGTAATCCCAGCACTCAGGAGGCAGAGGCAGGAGGATTGCTGAGTTCCAGGCTTGCCTGGGCTACATAGTGAGCTCAGGGCCAGCCTCAACTACAAAGCGAGACCCTGCCTCAAAAAAAAAAAAAATATGATGGTGACTGATGCTGATTTCCAAAGAAAGAGGAAAGACTCAAGCCAAGACACATGGTCATCTTCCTGCCTCCTTTCAGATTCCATTGTCTTCTCCCTCTCCCCCTTTCTCATGTTTCCTTTGTCCTCTCTTATTTTTTATATGCATTTTTTCTGTCCTTTTCAAAATGTTTGATTCTTTTCATGTCTCCTTTTTCCCTACCACCATCCAGTACTTCACCCTCAGCCCATCTCCCTTACTGTCCCCTGCATTCTGTTTCACTAGACCCTGTTACCCTTTCATATTAAATTGCATTTCCCTTAATTTAATGTAGTTATCCAATGAAACTTTAAATCTCCAATTTTATTAAAGAATAGTTTATGTTATTTATACTTCACTCTCTCTTAATACAAAGGTAAACACAAACCAGTAATTTGTTTTACATGCATTTAACTCTTAGGACATTTTTTCTTTTTCTTTTTTTCTTTTTTTTTTTAATGTGGGTCCATGATTCTTAATAGGAGAAGGAAAACAATGTTTCTCCTTCCTTGTTTTCAAAGTTTCTAAGTCATGATTTGAAACAGCATCGCTCCTACTGAAATTATTTTGTGTATTATTAAATTCTATCATTTCATTGATTGCTATCTCCTTGTTATACTAAAGATGAGACTCTGACTGTCTCCTATAAATGGTAACAATTATACCCATCTAGCCCAGGTTTCCTTGATCATTAAAGATAGGGGAGCCAAGTATTTAAGCTAATCAAAGCAGTGACCACAGAAGCAATGGCAAAAAAAAGAAGTCACTAAGCCAATAGTAAGTTTCAGAAATACACTGTATCCCTCGTATGATGAGAAGAACATTTTAACACAATAAACTCATTCTTGAGCATATAAGGCAGGTAGAATGTGATTATTTAAATTCTTTGTTCACCCGGATCTCTGTGTGTTTCCTGACCTCTGGTACTGAAATTGCTATTGAAGTCTTTATTCTCAATTATCAGTTTGGCATTAACACACTGGAAAAGAAAAACAATCACAGCTTTGAAGAACGCATTGTCTGCCCTGAGTATTTCCATCAAAGAAGCTGAACAGCTGGCTCCAAGCCCTTATGATATTGCCATCTGCAACTCAAAGGGAAAAGTAACATCTCTGATTTTTCAAAGGGTAAAGAGAGTACAATTTCATTTATCAGGTGTTCACCAACTTTGACAAGAGAGGCCTGTCAGGTGTTATCAGCATCGCCAGTTGGCACGCAGATTGGGGCTGTGTTGTCCATTTAAACTGTCAGTCTACAAATTCCAACCACTGTGGGCAAATTTGCATTAGCAAGCCAGTTATTGTCATAATCTTGGTAATATTCTTAGGGACTTGCGTCCTTTGTATAAAAGTTATATGGCACCGGGCATGGTGACACACATCTATAATCTCAGCATTTCGAGAGCATCAAGCAGGGGACCACAATTGAGTGACTTAGCAAGATCCTAAAATAAAATAAAAAATAAAAACAAAGGGGCCGATGATTTGGTTCAGTGTGTAAGCCTGGACTCAATCCCTAGTAATACCCCAAAATAAAAAACATAAAAAGATATAACAGTGTATTTTGCACAAGAAATAAATAAGCCTTTTGAGAACACTCTGCAAATTCTCATTTAATATTGGTTTAGACATGGCGGTCATACATTATTTTACATTACTGTCTTGATGATATAAATAAATGCTGGCAATTCTTTCTCCTTAATTTTGCTTCTTTGTTTGCCAGGCTTCAGCGTCACTGATTCCCTGAGGACTTATGAAGAGCTTTATGACAGAAGATGTCAATTCTCCAAATAATTATGTACTGTAAGATAATTCCAAAGTCATACAGGGTTTTCTTCCTTTTTTGAGTTTTTACAAAACTATCCCAAGCTATATTTAGAAAAAATATACAAAATAATCAATGGGGTTTTCATGACAAGGAGGAATTTTCTTTGTCACAAATTAAAACAAATTTTGTATTTACAACAGTTAAAATCAGTATGATACCTGAACTGAGACAGGTGAACAGTGGAATAGCCTATTGAGTTAAAGGCTGAGCATCCTTAACCCAACAATATGAAATCCAAAATGTACCAAAATTCCAATATGATGTCACAAGTGGAAAATTACTTTAAAGGAAACTGTTTCATACACAAAGTAATTAAAGAATATTATCAATAATTACCTTCAGGGTATGTGCATAAAATATATATAAACTATAAATGGACTAGTTTAGATTTAGGATCTGTCACTAAGAGATCTAATTATAGATATTCAAATATTCCCTAATCTAATAAAAATCCAAAATATTTCTGGTCCTCAGTATTTCTGAGTTTATATTATATAGTATCTACCTATTGTAAGTTGTGTTCAGAGTCTATATGTATTTTACTAATGAATATTTTATTAATCTTGATATCTCTGTACTAATTAGAACATTGCAAGCATTTCTAGAATGAATAAGGTAGCATAGAAAAAGCATTTAACAAACACACACAACGTGACAAAAATGTAACATCATGAACCAGTTAAAAACAAATGTTTCATTCAAAAAAATTGAGAAAATTGTCATTTAGGAAAACGATATGCTGCTTTAATCATCAGTTCATAGAATACATGAATAGAATTTTACCCCATCTATAATTAAAGTATACAAAAAGGGAATTCATTTACAAAAGAGGAAAAGAACAAAGGTAACTATAAATTTGATCTTTAGAGATGAGAGACACAGAGGAAGGGAGAGTATTTTCATTGTTTAAATGTATTGTCATATATCACAAAGAAAAATTTACTTCCTCCCAATTCAGGGTCTCTTGCTACAGACAGGCACCTTACATACAACTCAACTCCCAGAGCATTCATTCACATGGGAATGGCGCCCCCTGGAGGGAATATGGTTTTCCTGCCCAACGCCTACATTCCCAGTAACTGGTTATACAATACCAGTGTGGTAGGCAAGATTTTAGAATTTCTGCATTTGTGATTTAAATCTGCATCAGAGAAAAAGGTAATATTTTTTTCTGAAACTCACTTCTTAGGTACCTTAGATTAGTAATTCTCAAAGTGTGCCACTAGAGATATTGGCATCGCCAGATGCATGCCACATCTGTTGAATCAGAAATTCAGAATTGGACCCATTGCCTGAGACTTTAACACTCTAATTGATGCTAATGTGTATTAAAGTCTGAGAACTACTGTCTCAGGTGAAACCAACCAACATCCAAACTACAGCTGAATCCATGACCTTTTTTCAGTTTAATGCTGCTTTTCTTACAATTATGAATGGCTCTATCGTTCTCAAACATCGTGGTTATATTCTCCTATCCTAGGTCCTCCAGCAAAAATTAGCTCTTGAAAACTTCAGTTTATCAGGATATTCTCACCGGTTGGTGCCCAGGAAAATTTGCATAGCCAGTAACATACATAAACAAAAGAAAAGAGAATGTCAGCAGTATCTTACATATCAAGGTATGATGAAATAATCCACTCTAATTTTGCCCCAAACATAAAATAACATGAAAAAATATTCCCCAAAAAGAGAATGTAAGCAATCCCTTGGAAATATTAGAAGGTAAAAAGAAATTGTAGAGGATACCAAATGAAGGTGACCATTTTGAAGCGATTATATTGCGAAGATAGACTGATATCCGTATCTTTTTTGTCTCAAAGATGTTCATGTTTTTACTAAGACCCTATACAAATATGTATGATTAGTAGAAAATTATCAAATCTTCAAGAGGAGAGGGCAGAAGGCCACAGAATGACCCCTCACAAGAGGTAAATTAAGAGTCTGTAGTAATGAAAGCCGGAAAGTAATCCCACGCAGTGCAGCTTTAATTTGCTGAGTTGTAGAGATCAGAAAAAAAGGAATGATGCTAATAAAAATATTTATCAAAAATATCCTAGAAGGAAAATTGACAAACTATATTAAGAACCTCAAAGTGCTTAATCTCTCTGACTCAGGAATTCCTTTTAGAACTCTGTCCTAAAGAAATGAACAGGCTATGGTCAAAGAGTCATATAAAAAATGTTAACCTTTGTGTTTCTTATATCATTATTGGAAATAATCCAACTGGCAAATTATGTAGCATTATGAAAAGTTCAAAAAATTATCTGTGAAAATGTAGTGTGTTAACTTGAATATGTAACAGGTGTCCTAATATCAGAAACATAATAAGCATATAAATATTGAAATTTTAACACTCATTTCTAAGGGGAAATTGTTGGTGATTATTTTCTTTTGATTTGCCACATCTTCAGTGTCTTCTACAATAAATAAAAATGACATTTTCCTTTAAAATATTTTAAAGAATAGCCCATTAAAATCTTACTTAAAGTATGCGGGGACTATTTTGGACTGTATAAATTCTTAGAAACCAAAATAATAGCATTTAATGTACTTTAATGATACAATTATTCCATGAATTATAGGAATTTTAATGTTAATTAAATTAAATTAATTAAATTAATGTTAATTAAAATTCCTATAAAGTAGGCGCATTTTTCCATTAACTTACATTGAGAATTCAGAGATACACTTCTACACAAAGTTGTTCTACTATATATAACTACATTTCTACTCTATAAAAATTCCCTTCAGGGCCGGAGGGTTAGCTCAGTGGTTCCAGCGCCTGCCTCGCAAGCGTAAGGACCTGAGTTCGATCCCCGGTTACCACATATAATGCTGGGCGTGGTGGCTCACGCCTGTCATCCCAGCACTCGGGAGGCAGACAGGAGGATTGCTGAGTTCGTGGCGGCTTGCCTGGGCACCATAGTGAGCTCAGGACCAGCCTGAACTACAAAGCAAGACCCTGTCTCCAAAAAGCAAAAAAAAAAAAAAAAAAAAAAATTCCCTTCAGTGGTCGGTGGAGGGACACGGCAGGGGCTTCAGCAGGAGCTCGTGGCTCCCACAGGACCCTTCTCGACATGGCGGTGATCTTCTGGCAATACTTGTCAGATCTCACTGTTTCTCTACTTTCTTAATATATTTGCCATATACACAGAACAGATATACTTTATTAGCGATCATGAAGTTTTTCTTGAAATCATTTTACCCTACGTTTTCAGATCCTAGAAGAAAGAGAAAGCTACTTATCTATTTCAGCATGGGCAAAGGTAAAATGAATTATTGAATATTTTTCTGCAAAATAATCCAGAAAAAGACATTTATTTTAGAAGTAAGACTAAGCCAATGCCAAAAGTAAGCATATTTTCCCCCAGATAAGCACTATTCTATTTTTCTAGGTAACTAACCCATTCCAGTCTCCTGTTGTCATTGGCGCGTCATCATTCAACTGCAGTGCCTGTTGGAACACACCGGAGACATGTACCCGCTGGGTTCCTGTAGTAACAGGACATAGATCAATCCCGCACTTATCTGAGCATGGGCGGGTAGCTGGGGAAAGTGATTTCAAGGCTGCTGGGATACAGCAGTAAAGCAAGTCAGAAGAGGAAGTGTATTTGGTGAGTGACGTATCCGCTGGAAAGCGTTCTGTAGTCAGAGCTGGACGGGATACAGGAACACACGCTGACACAGCGGGACACATTACATTTGACTGGGAGCATACTTTCTAGAGCCTAGCCTCCCCAGCATGCTGTGCTTACAGGAGTCAAACTCAGAAGCGAGCGTTTCCTTCATGCGCAATCTCTCTAAGGCCCTGACTTCCGGCTGGGAGGTGTGATCGATGCTGGCGTCACCATATAATTGGATGGAAAATTCAGCACTAACATTTGTATCAGGTATTAGTCTTAAATGTTATGAATACCGGTGTGTAAATTTATGTTCCTATGCTTGATTATTATTTGTTTCACAAGTTGCCATTTCTGCTGGTGAGTCATTTTCGTGAGTGTCTCATTTTTGCTTGGATAAATACCCAATCAACCAACCACAAATGCTGGAGGGGCTGTGTGGGAAAAGGAACCCTTCTCCACTGTTGCTGGGAATGTAGACTGGTGCAACCACTGTGGAGACCAGTGTGGAGAGTCCTCAAAAAACTAGGATTACAGGTCCCATTTCACCCTACTCTTCCCCTGCTGTGTATCTTCCAAAAGAATTAAAAGCATCAGGTAGGGATACGGGTAAAAATGGGAATTAATTTGTGTCATATACTAGTACAAATTCCCCAGTGCTATATGTGATTGTGAGATGTATATAAATTGTACCAATAAAGAATTCAATTTTTAAAAAAAGAATTAAAAGCATCAGAACACAATATTTGTGCAACCCTATTTATAGCAACATGCTTTGTAACAGCTACATCTTTAAAACAACCCAAATGCCCATCGATCAATGAATAAAGTAGATGTCTTTTTTTGTACAATGGAGTACTATTCAGTCATAAAGGAGGATATGAAAGATGTATAGCTAAATGAACGCACCTTAAGGTTATACCCTTAAGTGAAATAAATCACACACATGTATAAATATTCCATTTTCTTTTTGGTATAAGAAACTTAAAAATGTAAGTAGGGGCCAAAATGTATAACAGCCAATGTGAAATTTTAAAAATTGCTCACTAGGCAGGGACAGTTAGAGAGGCCGGAGAGTTAAAGGAAGGAAAGAGAAACAAATGAGAAAAAAAAAAGAAAATATGGAAATGGGGGCAGAGAAGTAATTCAGGCCAGAGATTTAGCGCAGCGGTGCCACACATGACTCACAAGTGCAGGGTCCTGAGTTCCATCTCTGGTCCAGGGGAATGAAAGGAAATGAGTTATAGTAAATAAGGTGGGGGAGAGACAGGGTTGAAGAGAAGGGAGGAGAATGGGGGGAAAAGGAATCAAGATACTTTATATGAAGGTACAAATTCCCTATGATGATTGTGATCATTATTTAAACCTAAATTGTTACCAATAAAATAAAAAATGGAAAAAAGGTTTATCTATGATGTCATTAATGGTATGATTCCCTTTTTCATTATTAAACAGTACTCTATCATGTGTGCACCTCAATTTATTTGTCTATTCATTCTGCCTACTGCATCAAAAGAAAACTTGGTAAATGAGAATTAACTTGTGTCATACATTGGTACAAATTCCCCAATGTTATGTGTTATATCATGAGATGTATATAATATGTACAAATAAAGAACTCAATTTAAAAAAAGAAGAAAACTTGGTGTAAAATATGAGATAGTAAATATTTCCAAGGCTTCTACCTTCACATACACATGCCTGGGAAGTGTCAGGAGAATTAACAAGAGGCAAGTCAGATGTTTTAAAATAGTATCTACATGCTTGCAATTATTAGAGCAAAAGGACATTTTAGGAGAATCCATATAGGAATACAATGATATCCAAATTTTAAAGCAAGTATTTTTTTCAAAATCACCTAGCTTTCATGTCAGTACTTTTGGCAAAAATCCTCACATAAATAGACCATTAATTTTTCTAGGTGATCGGTTTAGCTTTCGAGCAACTCAATTCTCACAACCACCGTGCAAATGTAATTGGTGTAAGAGGTTTATCGAGCATCTTCATCGGAGCAAGTTTCTTGTGAGAATATGAATAATCGCTCTCTAGAGAAGGAACTTCAATATCAGCCAAAGAAATAATCCCTGACAGAGCAAGGGATTTCCATGACAACCATAATTAATACCATTTAACAAGGAAACAATGGATTTGCCAGCTCGGAACCGCAGTCAAACACATGTCTGCTAATTTCTTTCCACAAGTAGAAATGCGGACAGGCAACAGACGATGGTGCCTTGAGGGCTCCTGCACGTGCGTCTCAGCATTCCTGCAGCAGCGAGTCGATCGTGTCACTAACATAAACAATATTGATCCTGCGTGTTGTTGGGCCAATAAGATAAACGTCTTTAAAAATCCCATCTAAACACTTACCATCACCCCAAGTCAATTATTCTCTAGAAGCTAAAAAACTGACAAAGTCTGTTACAAAATGAAAAAAAAAAAAAAAAGGATTCCTCCAACATGCTTCATTTCTGGTTAGGCAAATCGCTTTGAGTTATAGAAGTTAATGAAAGACAAATCGATAAGCCTGAGCTGCCAACATTTCGTGACAAGGCCCATAAAAACCTTGCCATCACCCTTTCCTCCTGGCCTTACTTTGAAGAATACGGCCACATCAATTGTGAGCGTATAAACCTGGCTGTGGTGACTGCTGGCCTGTGGCTGAGTCAGCACGGAGTTACGGCTGGGAAGTAATGGGCTTTGACAGCCTCGTCTGCCCTATACGATGCATATTTTGTTGCAAATGCCCTCTGCTGTAGGAAAGCTGCATAGCTCAGCCTTCTTTATCTGTTTGAAACTATAATTCAGAGATTCCAGCAAGTTCTGAGTTGATTTGCTTCCAATGATTTTCCCTGTAAAATGGAGCAGGAGAGACAGCGGTATTTGTGTGTTATTTTGGCAAAACCGACAGCTACCTTGTATTGATTATCTGAGAATATCAGCAGGCATCCTTTCATTTAATCCTCCGAGCAAACCTGCAAGGAAAGTCTCATTGTTCTTGTTCACATTTTATAGCTCACAAGACCCAACCTCAGCAAAGCGACAACTCCAAATCCTACACCCAGCTAATGTCTAAGCAAAGATTTGAACCCAGCGGTCGGGCTCCGGGATGGTGTTCTAATAACAGTGCTGCAAAGTTGGTGTCACCAACCCTTGTAATTCTCCAGTCCACATAGATATTGTTAGTAGAAGAATTACGCACAAACTAATGTGTGCCCAGCACATCCATCTCACATTCCTGTGCTGAGAAATTATTTGTCCTCTTAGGTGGAAGGATGCAAAGGAGAGTCATATCATAAAAACTGTGGATGAGACCCCAGCCCCGCCATTCACCTGCTGGATGATGATGGACAAGCTTCTGGGTCTTTCTGAACCCATTTCCTCTACTGTGATATGCACTCTGCCCAGATGGAAGTGTCCTCAGTGGTGAATAGTGAGTGCCCAACTGGTCACGGGTGCTCTGGAAATACACAATAATTATCCCAAGTGCCTTAAAACCAGATCCGTATCTGACCCCAGCTCTGTCAACGGCTTCAACAAGCAAAGCTTTTTCTATAAAATTGAAGCACTTTGTCTTTATGCTTCGATTCCTGTCAGTGGAGTGGATGGAGAGGCTTCTTCCTTTCATTTTAAATAAAGAAAGTCTTAAATAGACACCTTTATACAGTGTTATCAAGGAAGGTTTCTAATCCCAGAGAGCCTGTCGTTTTCTAATGAGGACATTTAACAGTCATGAAAAAGGTCACCTCATATAAAACAAGGTCATTTGAGAAAGAAATTCAATGGTATCTGGGTGTGACCACTGGGTTATACTAGGCCCAGAGGGTGAAGGTTTTAGAAAGACTTCTATGAGGTATATAGAATTCAACTAACAAGCTTCAAATGAGATTATTTGCAGCCGTGGCTTAACTTTACAAAAACAGGAGGGTTCTTTTGACCCTAATGGATTCAAACAGATCTTGAAGGGACCCCAGGAACAGGAACATGTTCTGCAGTATTCAAAGGATGCTGCTGATATGTGGGGTCCTAAAATTAATACTTCAGACTAACCTTCTTTTCCATGCCTCTGATCTTTTGGGAAATTGTCTGGTTCACAGAAAAATCCACTGTTTACAGTCAAGAGCCCACAGAAAGTCTGGACTGTCCTGTCTTGCTCACAGACTTACCTACACAGACCTGTTCCTGTATTCTGTAAAGGGAGGGGGGAAGCAGCAAAAGAGCCTGTGCGAATAGTAATAGTGTCCTATGACCAAAGACCTAAGGGCTTTGCACAAGAAGTGTTGACCTGGGGTGCCTTGCAAATCATTCACCTCACCAGCACCTCAATACAGGATCATGTCTAGGACCTTACCTAAGTTTCAGGAACTTGAAATTCGATATATTATCTTTTAAACCCCTTGTACTCATTTAGAAGTTACATCATTAATTTCAAAACTAACAACTTTGATCTTTGGTGTTTGTTATGTCAATAATCTTGAGGTGTGAAACAGAATATGAACCAAAAACACACTTGAAAAATGTACTTAAATATTTTATACACACACATACATATGCATCCATGTACATAGATATATAAACACACATATATACCTCTATGTACATATAAACGTAATACACACATCCTTACACTTATATATACATACACAGATGCATACCTCTACATACAATCATGTGTCACTTAATGATGGAGATATGTTTGGAGAATGAGTCAGTAGGTGATTTCTTCACTGAGTAGACAACAGAGATTCAACTTTGAGATGTAAGTAGATGCTGTCATCTATGGGTCACTGTCAAATCCATGGTCCCTCGTTGAGCAAAATATCATGATGGGGTGCGTGACTATACAAACTCATTTACAGTGACCTGGGTGAATGGTCTTGGTGACTCACCACTAGTACTCTCAGCCAAACCTCCACAGGGGACTACAAGATGATGTTTTTCATCATCATATTTCATCTCGTCAAAACCCAGATGGTTGTCGATAAAGAATGCTTCCCATCAACCTGCCGCAGGCAAATCTGACTTTGTGTGACCCCATCCTGTTCGAGACAGACGTCTGCTTTTATCCCCAAAGGACTACAGAGGTTTTTCTCTAAAGTCAGAATGAATTAAAATAAAAGAAGAAACATTATTTCTTCCTTTTTTGTTTCTTTCTATTGTAAGGAAATTTTACAATAGTATCCCTTAGACTCTGAGCCTTAGGGAAAGTGGTTTTGGAATTCCACCTTTAAATCTGTAGCAGACAGCGAGGAGGAGCTCTTCAAGGTCAGGTCGGACACGCTGTACACAGTATGCAAACAGGAGACATCTGTAGCAGTTACTTCATGGCGTTCAACGTTACAAAGATCTGTCCTTCAGATACATAGATATTTTCCTTCAACTTTAAATTCCATCATTAATAATTTCAGCCATGTTTATGTGATGATGGTAAAATAATAACAGTACGGAAATAGCAAATATAAATTTTTTCTGTCCCATTCAACACTGATTGGGAAATTACCCTGAGCGACTGAAACTTAGAGTCTAGAAAGCTGAAACATAAAATTAAACAAACAGACAAAACTTAACATAAGTAAAAAGAAAACAATGAAAATCTATTCCCAGGGAAGCCAACATTTTGCCTCTTCATACTAGCAGAGATCATGATTAGTAAGAACACTTGTTTTCTTTTGCATACAGAGCATGGTTTCAGATTAAATGAACTTTACGGTCCCTGAGATAAACAAGGTCAGAGTTTCAAATATATACATTTGGTAATATCTAGAAAAGATAGAAGAAAAGTATTGGCATTTGAAACTCTTCATTTTAGCTCTTGAGTCCTCAGCTGGCAGCATAATAATTCCTGTTGTAGTGACTATAATCGCCAAACACAGGGTTAAGGCAGTTTGTTGAAAAGCAGCAGCTGAATTCATAAGCAAGAGAAATTCAATCGGCTTGTAAATGCCTAGCATAATAGAAAACAAAGTAGATAAAGCACCAAGGAACAGAACCATTTATTTCTCTAAGGTTACCTGAATTCTAAAAGTACAGAAGCTTTTTGTTTGCTCTTCACAAGATGCCATTTTGGATCTTGACCTCATACAGGGTAAGTGTCTGTGTTCACTTTCAATATATGATGAAAATCTTTAATTTTTTTAAAGATTAAGAAATCAACATCTCAGTCCTCTACCACAATTATTGTCAGTTTGGGCTGATGTTTCCCAGTCATTTTCATACTTATTTTTCACACGGTTGTAAAGATAGAAAGATTTCTTGCAAACTACTTTATCTGTGAAATAAAACATCTTTACCTTTTGCTCAAGTTTTTAAAGACACCTGCTCATAATTAATATAATTAATAATATAATGAAGGGTTGCTAATATTACTTAGAATCAATATAGGGGATTTTCATTTTAAATTCTTATTTTGCATTTGACATTTAACTTGCTTCCAAATTTTTATTGTTGTAGATATTGCCACAATATATGTCTTCAGACAAATAGTCCTTTTTCTTCTGTTGAATTGTTTTCTTAAGATAAATTACCTGGATCAAATTTTGTAATTTTTTTTGTGGTTGACTAACAAGAGTATTAATTTCTTAAAAGAGCATTTCACTTTACCTTGCTGCCAGCTGTGGACAGGGACACTCTGCTTCCAAATTTTGTGGGAATCTGGAGTTGATAGAAGCAAAATGGAGGAACAAGTTTCAGAATATGGAAGAAGGGGATCACATAAAAGAACAATAGTGGTTGTTTAATAAGTGATGATTGATTAAATAATCAATGAATGAATGAATAATTAATTTTCAACTGTTCAATTTCTGCCTTAGAAGGAAAAACCAAATGAGAAGAAAGCATTTGTCTACCACAAAGAGTGGGTCCATTTTCTTCCAAATCTTTGCTCAGCTCAGCCATGGAGAAAGTAGTCATTTCCTATAAGCTTAAAAGTAGAAATAAGATGTACTTTTCAATGGGATCATTTTTGTCTTAATTGTCCATGAACCTCATAAATACTGCTATCATAAGAAAAATATACTTTATCATCATTTCCAGTCTTTCACTAATTCCATTTACAAGACAATTACCTGTCTACTATGGATTGGCCATCTGTTTCTCCAGCAATTACATGAGAATCACTGAGCCACAGGATGCACTTTTTTTTCTCCATATTTCCATGAGCTGAGCAGTTCTGGTTGTAAAACAAGAAAAATAACAAAATCACTTTTTTCTACAAATGCACATGCAGTCACATGCCCTGTGCAGATGTGCAAATGGCTATGCTCTATACCTGTATGCTTGCTTTATCCCAGGTTGCTGTTTTAAATATGGGGAAAATATATTGCTCTCCCTAGATGCCTAATAATAACAATAGCAGTAGCAATGGTAACTATAACTGATTGGGAATTTGCTACTGGCCAGAAGGTAAAACTTGCTAAAACTTTACATATATTATATCTCTTTTAATGCTAGCAATAATCCAACTAGTTAAGAGAGACATTGTCAGCCATCTAGAGACATAGTTGCTATTGTAAGCTTCTAGCAAAAAGCTCTTGACTTCTGAATATACATTAACTGCAAACTATTCTCCCATCTCAAATCTGGGAGAAGAGGTAGCTATGTGACATTGGGCAGCTGATACCAACCAAAGTAGGTGGGCCTCAGTCATCTTATCTGTGAAACAGGTGATTGTATTGTGCTATCTTAAAATTCCCATGAAGTCTGCTTCTACCAGTACCCTTCTTAAGAGCTTCTTGCAAAGCCTTACCTTGATTTCTCATAGTCTGCTGGTTTCGCAACTGTTGTCGTCCTTTGCCTGGAACATCTTTTCTAGCCTCCTTTTGAGTTCCTTTTCACCTTTGGGACTTGAGTAAGTGCTCTGTTGTCCATAAAGCTTTGTGTGGTCCTTAGGACTGAGGGAAAGTGCTTCCTACACTGACAGTTGTCCCCTGGTCCGAGTTGTTGATTTACTTCTGTGAATCGTCGATCAGCTGTCAATAACTGCAGTCACAACACGAGTGTCTCCTACCGTCAAGCATCTTACTTTACACTAGTGTTGAGTCCTTACACATATTTGACCTTCATCAGAGTCCTATTAATCCCTATTTTACACATGAGCAAACCAAGTTTTGATAAAGGTAACTTTTAAGTGAGTAGAAAACAAAACTGGGCCTTAGACAACATCTATCTAATTTCAGAGTCCAGTGCTCGCTTTGGCAGCACATATACTAAGTTCAGAATCCAAATTCTTAGTTTTTATCCTTAGTCCTTTTTTAGGGGAAAAACTGATTTTATTTGTCTGTGCTTCACCAACATACACACAGAGCAGAGCAAGAGCTAAAAATATACACAGTAACAGAATAAGTAGTTAAATGAATATAGGAGTGAATTAATGGATACAGTTAAAGAAGAAATAATAACAATTACAGTAGTCACAGTAGAAAATAAAATAACAGCAAAGATGGAGATAATGCAAGATGAGAACCAAAAAACAGCATCATTCCCATGACTCCTGGTCTAAAATTTATATGGTATTTTCTAAAATCTAACTAAAAATTTACTACATTTTTATGATAGAGATTTCCCATATCTCTCTCTGTCTGCCTGTCTGTCTCTGTCTCTGTCTGTCTTCCAGTCTCTCTCTCTCTCTTTCTCTCTCTCTCTCTTTCCTGAGCTAAAGTAGCTAAAATAGCATTACTTAACATAAAATATGGGTTATTAAAAGTTAATTTTACTGATTGAGCACTAAACCATCTTTCTTATGAGATGGCAAGCATCACGCACAGTCCTCACATAGGTAATTTTTAAGTGTTCAGGGACAATCTGAATTTGAAGACATCTTCAAGATGCATAACAAAGCAATCAGAATGAGAAGACCACGGAAACCTTACCTTCACGCTGAGACAAAACAGACTAAAATGAGGACATGTGCTTTGTTCCATTTTTCAACAGCATGAAAAAAAAGGAGTGTGAATATGAGAAATAAGTAGAAAAGGAGAAGGAAGAGGTAAAAAAGAAAAAGGAGAAACAGGAAGTGCAGGAGAAGGAAAAGAGAGGAAGAAGAATGACAGAAAATCTAAGGGGAAGATGAGGAAAAGGAGAACAGATGAAGGACACAACTCTGCCCCAGTTGACCCTTTCCTTGACTTTGAGAAGGGGATGTAGACTGTGAGGGAAGTCCTGTTCTGAAAACAGCAGACTCCAAACCAGCGTGACCTCTCCTTGCCTCTGACACTCAAGGGGAGTCATCTTTCTAAAGGTACAGTGACAAAGTTAGAACAAGCATTTCTGTTATTTCTTCCAGATAATAAGCACAAATAACTCTGCATGAAGTCCTGCTTTCAGTTCTTTTAAGCACTGGCTGAAAATCAGACATTACAGATAATTTCAACTTTTTTTTTCTTTTTTGAGACAGAGTCTCTCTTTGTAGTTCAGGCTACCCCTGAGCACACTATGTAGCCCAAGCAAGGCTAAACTCACAGCAATCCTCCTGCCTCTGCCTCCCAAATCCTGGGATTACAGGTGTGAGATACCACGTCCGGCTACTTCAACATTTTTATGCAACATAAAACATCAGTACAGTCATAAGATAACAGTTAATTTCCTGTATCAACTTGTTTGCCATGAGTTGTCCAGACACTTGGTCAAACGTGTTGAGTGTATATAATAGATTCTAGATGAGACCAACATTTAAATGACTAAACCCAACAGAGTACATTCCCTTTCACAGTGTGAGTGGGCCTAACCTGAGCAGCTGGAGGGCTGAAGAGACTAAAGCATGTGGATTCTCCCACAAGGAAAGAGGAACTTTTGCCTGTCTGACTGCTTAAACTGGGACATGAGCAATTTCCTGCTTTCAGACTCCAATTGGAATACCAGATCTTCCTGAGTTTGGAGCTTGCTGACTTTCTGATTTGAACTTGTATCATTTACTGATCTAGCTCTCAAAGCTCTGGACTTGAACTGGAATCAAATTATCAGCTCCCCTGGATCACCAGATTGCTGACTGTGGATTTTAGGTCCACCTAGCTTCCATAGTCCACAAGCCAGTTCCTAACAGAAACAGACAGACAGACAGACAGATAGATGGACAGACAAATCAATCTTGCCAGTTGTATTTCTCTAGAGAATGTCAACTGATGTATAGACCATCATAGAATAGAGATCAGCAAATACTGAAGATTTCTTTCCTTTTTAGAATCCTACATGTTTTCTAATCAGTTTTATGGAGCTGATAAACTACATAAAAATTTGGACCTAAGTCATAAGAAGCTCTCTATCTAGATCATAGAGAACACAGTGAGATTCCTCTAAAACCACTGATAACCACAGGTCTTAAACATTCAAGTTACTCTTCCCAGCACTCTACACCCTCGAGTCCTTCTCTGCTGTTTCTTGATGTTCAGAGCTGCTTTCCAAACGCTGAACCTCCATGCTTCTCCTTTTAAATGGGCTGCTCAGCACAGACATCCTTCTTATAAACAGTTGAATCAATTAACATTTCTTGAGATAAATTCATTGTAAATTGTTTATTTTCTTAGTGGAATCATTTTGGAAGGCATTTGGGTAGTACCCCACTTTAATACTTAAGCCGTCTGATTTTTAGCATATCCCTGGAAGGACAAGGAAATTTTATTATTTAGAATTCTTTATTCCAAACAAATTGAAGACTTTCAATTATGGAAATTGCCAGGGAGAAAATGGCATATAATAAGTATCCATGAGATTTAATGGTGATTAGAATTCAGAATCCATGAAAATGAGAAGGAATTTTTAAAAATAGTGATGCAATGATCCTCAAGTACTTTTCAAAGTTTCATGAAAGGACTTGACTTTTACATTGAAATGTAGCAGGAGAATTATTTCCGAATTACATGCTTTTACTGCTATTTAACAGGGTTTAAGTTGGATCACTAATCTAAAATATTCATTTGGAAAATTACTTCACAAAAAGTAAAAAGATTAAATACTTCATGCTTTCAACTGTAGTCTTTAGAGATAGCCAAATGGTATTATAGCTTGTTCTTCATTATCTTATTGTTCTAAATAATTTCTGCTAGGATGATTAGTACCAATATTTAAATTAAGTAAAAAAGCAATTAATTTTGTTCTTAAGTGAGAATGAATTAAATTTATAAGAACTTCTTCAGTCTGAAATTTTACATAGCAATTAGATGATGTCTTCTTCACCAAGGAAAGTATTTTCAGCTATAGACTTTGGTGTAACTTTTGAAATTAGCTCATCATATGTTTATGATTAACTTTTTACGTAGTATGTCATGAGAAGATTTAACTTTTGATACGTAATATTTTGAGACTAAAAGATATGTCCCAGGATTCATCATTTCTTAAAGACAAATGGCAAATACAGTAATCCCGGATTTATGGAACAAGTTTAAGGATGTAAAGACATCAGAACGGAGTAGTCCCTACTACTAAATAATCTCCATTTTCATGATACCAAATTAAGAGTTTAGAAATGGAACATAGTATCAAAATTCCGATTAGAACTAGAAATGAGTAAAAAGTGGTCATGGGCTTAACATTATAGTGATGCTGTGAACAACAGAAAATAAAGATTCTAGTGAACTAAGGAGTAGCTCTTTCATAATACGGAAAATATCCAAGTGAAAATGGAAGCAAACAGCAAGACAGCTTACAATATTTGTGGGTTAATTATATAATAATTATATAATTTATATAATTTAATAATAATTTGATAATAATTATATAATTTGAGACATATTTCTATAAAATGTGATTATCTAAATAGGTAGTGTCCACAAGGATATGAGAAATCCAGATTTTGTCATCCTTAGAGGTCTGCTTATAATGTAATTCTATTACTGCACCTATTAGTGGTCACATCAGTACTCTTACCTTGAGAGCCTGTAACCGGTGGCTTTCTTACAGTCACTGAAGATTTTTTTGATAAGTTGGTTTATCCAACTATCAATCTTTTTTGATTTCTTGATCATGAGCCAAATGAAGAAATATCACATAGTATAGAATGGTTTCCAAGTTAGAATCCCAAGTAGAGTTTAAGGTATGGTGGCAATATAAGCAGAACTGAGTTATATCTCAATCCTTATATTTGAGGAAGTGATTCATGTGCTACTTGCACAAATAGAATAATTAATCAAGCTACAGATAAAGAAGCATAAGTAACATTAAAGCATAAGCCACTGCCCCTTAAGGAAATTATTATTTTGATGTTGAGGCCACAAGTAATTCGTAAAGACAAAATCCACTACATGTAGTATCACATAAAACTAAGCACCACAGCACTTCAGGAAACAATTAAATAGATTTCTGTTTAAGATTCTTGGTGGGTTTTGTCCACCAGCATATAAACACTGATTGTCCTATCAAATCAGGCAGACATCAAAGTGAGCTTTTCACTATTTTGAAAGGGCTAAATTTGGTGAAGAATTCTAGTTGGTGCTTTCAATTAAATACTAATAAAGTCATAGGAAATTCAATCAATAACATTTACTGTGTTCCTCCTAAGTGTAAGATATTGAGCTTGCTATTTAAACAGTTTTCTTTATAACCTGCATGAACGATGCTGAGAGAAGAGGTCAGGAGAAATCTTACTTAGCTATGAAGACCCTGAAGTTGCATTCAAACGTGAATATAGCTGTTTTGCTGAACTCGCAGATGTTTTTTTCTTGTCATATAGATTTATATTTTGTACTTAATGAAAATGATCTTTAAGCATTTTTGTGGTATGTCACTCTTACTGATATAAGAAAAATGGTAATATAAGAAAATATGGGTTAATGGATTTATAAAGACAGCTGTGTCACAACTGTAGCATTACTTTCAGTGATTATAAGAGTATCTTGGCTTCAGAAATGTTCACATGTGGCAAACAACACAAACAATAGCAAGTAACATATACCCATATATCCACTACCTTGTTTAAGATGAAGAATAATCCTAATCACCATTAAAGCTCTTAACATAGACCTCCCTGTCATACTTCTTTTACCCAACATAATTGCTATTTTGAATTTTGGGTTTGTCATTCCCTGTTTTCTCTCTACACTTATAGCTCTCCTTGATAATATATTGTTGGGTCCAATTTTTCAGTATACATAGGTTCTAAAAATCCCTACTAGTTGTGAAGGCCAGCTTTACTACCCAAGCTTGTTTGATCATGGAAAATGTGTGTAATATGGCACCTATTACTAGCAGAGAAAATGGTCCCACCTAGGACATATGGGCACCTCCAGTGCTGAAGGACTGCAACAGGAAAGAGTGGCAGATGGAGGTCAGATTGTAAAAGGGCCTGAAAGCACATGAAATAAGCTTGATTTCATCCTGATGCTGTCAGAGCCATCTGGTCTTTTTTAAAGGATGTGACACATTCTGAACTATTCTTCAGGGAAGTTTCTTTGACACCAGGAAGATGGATTAATGTGGGGAAAGACAAGAGCTAGAAAGCTAATTATAATACATTAAAAATAGCTCAGTTAATGGTGATACCAGCATGAACCAGGCCAGCTGCACCAGTTAGACAGCATATACAGCAGTCAAGAAGGTACACGTTTTAGGTGTATTTACACAACTTGGTGATGATAGGGGTGAGAAGGAGGGAGAGGACACAACACACAGGATTTGAATTTAAACAACCAAGAAACTCATGGTATCATTAAGAAAAACAAGAATGTCAATGGGCCGGAGGGTTAGCTCAGTGGTTCCAGCGCCTGCCTCGCAAGCGCAAGGTCCTGAGTTCGATCCCCGGTAACCACATATAATGCTGGACGTGGAAACACGCCCACCAACAATCAACACCGCATACCACAATGCCGGGCGTGGTGGTTCACGCCTGTAATCCCAACACTCGGGAGGCAGAGACAGGAGGATTGCTGAGTTCGCGGCGGCTTGCCTGGGCACCATAGTGAGCTCAGGGCCAGCCTGAACTACAGAGCAAGACCCTGTCTAAAAAAGGAAAAAAAAAAGAATGTCAAGAAAAACTGACTTTGCAGAAAATCATAGTATGTTTATTTATGGCTATAAAATAACCTGCAATTAATTTCATATTTTTCATTCCACTACTACCCAGGCAATGTACTAGGTTCTGGGCATAAAATGTAAATAAAAACAGAGTCACCAATATATAATAAATGAATAAGAGGCAAACTTGATGATATGTAATTTAAATATGTTCAGGTTCAAAAAATATTTCAGAAGCAAGTATTTTTAACAAAATGAAGAAAAAGAGGCTAGTGCTGAAAAATATTTTGTAGGCACACTCATGAGTGTAAAATATGAAACAAAATGGTCAATATAATAAACATGGATGTCAACAAAATGCACAGGGAGTAAATATCCCTTTCTTTTTTTCAGTTTTTTTAATTGAATTCTTTATTGGTACAATTTATATACATCACACAATCACACATAACACTGGGGAATTTGTACCAGTATATGACACAAGTTAATTCTCATTTTACCCATATCCTACCCACCCACACCTCCCCACCCTATATACATGCTCTTTTATTTTCTTTCAGAATCATATTTATTCCTTCCCCTCATTACATTCCTACACCAAATTTCCTTTGGAAATTTCCCATTCTACAAAAACTGTCATACTTTCTAGAAAATGTCCTTTTCTTTTCCCAGAACACACATGCATCACTGGAAGACAAAAGAAGACATTGTATTTCTGCTTCAGTCTTCCAAAGGAACAAATCATCATTAGAATTATCACCACAAAATGAACATAAGGACCAAAGAAAGGGACTTAGAACTGGAAACCATTTGCAATATAAAATAATACAAGTGACATAGATAAGACTAGATAACAAGGCCCTGAGGAAACAACTAAAGACACACGTACAGAAGAGGGGAGAGTGGAAGCAGCGGAAGAAGGAGAAGGAAAAGGAGAATGGCACGAGGGAAAAGGAGAAAAGGAAGAAGAGGAGGAGGAGGAAGATGAAGCCTATCAGAAGTGTTAAGAACACCTGGAGTCTATACAGCTATTGCTGGAGCCAGTATGTGATAACCTGTAAGAATCTGCTATTGAATTTTCAGGAATTTTGTGTGATAATTAGGAAATACAGATATTATTAAAATATAAGTCATATAAGTTTACAATTCAATACACTTTACTTAAAACAAACCTTGTAGCTAGTAACTATGGACTGAAACCTGTATGAACCTTTTGTCCTTTAACCTTATGGGGATTGGTTATTTTGTGCCAGTAATGAAAAAGTGACTAAGACATAGGGAGGAGCCAGAAAAAGCCCTGTAGATTTACTATATATCTTAGTTGACTTAACAATCACAAATTAAGGGACAGATAGGCCTTACATTACCAGTGTCCCACTAGTTTTGCTGTATATAATACATTTGACCTTTATGCTCAGATAATAACAGTGGCTGAAATTACTTCTCAGGAACTTGAAGGACCATTTCGCTATTACCCACTCTTCACTTTGATCCCCAAAAGAGGACTGAAATGGCATCTCTAGATTCACATTGCATCTCTCCTTTGTTGCTTTAACCTTTGGTTCAGACTCTATTCATCTTTGCACATAAATAGAATTGATCATCTGAGAAATGTTTTGCACAAAAGTATAATGTAGAGTTAACTTGACCCAAACTTCCTCAGTCCTCAAAGACAAGTACCAGCCACTATGACTGGTAATACAAAACCATGAGGGAGGAAGAAAATTATTTCATTTAATTTTCTGAATACTTCCATCATTCCAGGACAGCCCTGGTATTTTTATTCTATGTCTGTGTTGAAACTGCAGTTGACTTACTCAGATTTACGACTTGCTTGGACTTACTCGGATTTAGGAATGTCTTCCCTGTCCTGTGGGATCAACTGCTGAAATTATTGTGAACATCTGCCCCACCCTATGGGATTTTAAACTATAAGGATTACTGCACTAGGATTATGGGGGTTTTTTAATTGAATTATTTATTGGCACATTTTATATATAGCTCACAACCACATTCAACATTGGGGAATTTGTACCAGTATATGACATGAGTTAGTTCTCATTTTTATGCATATCCCTACCCACACTACAACACCCAACCCCCTATATACATATGCTTTCTTTTTCTTTCTAAATAATATTTATTCTTTCCCCTCATTACTTTCCCCTACCACTTTCCCTTTGATTATTTCCTGTTTCACAAAATCTACCATACATCCTAGAACTCATTTGCATCTACAGGTTTTCATACCAAAGAAAAGATGCAGTATTTACATATCTGTGACCTATTTATTTCACTTATTAGTGTGTCCTCAAGGTGTCTCCATTTGCATATAAATGACTCAAACATATTCTTTATGGCAGAGTAATACTCCATTTTATTAAAAAACACATCTTCTTTATCCAGTCTCCAGTTGATGGGCATCTGGGTTCTTTCCAAGATTGGGCTGTCACAAACTGAGCTGCTATGAACATGGATACACATATGTCTTTATGATATGATTCTTCTAATTCTTTCAAATATATTCTTAGCAGGGGAATAGTAAGGTCAAATGGGACCTCTAATCCTAGTTTTCTGAGGAATCTCCACGCTGATCTCCACAATAGTTGCACAAGTCTCTAATGGCCAGAGATGTTGAACATACTTTCATATATTTATTAGCCATTTCTATGTCTTCTTAGAAATGTCTGTTTATTTTACATGTACTAAACTAAATTCAAAATTATGAAAGATCTAAACATTAAAATGAAAATATTGAACCTACTAGAAGATAAAACAAGTAAAACACTTGAAGTCTTAAGTATAGGCAAGAATTTTCTAAACAGAACTCCAAATGCACAAGAAATAAAAAGAATCAACAAATGGGATTACATCAAATTTTTAAAAATTGCATGGGAAAGGAATCAATCACTATAATAAAGAGACAACATGCAGACAGGGAAAAGAATTGCCAGCTATTGCTCAGACAGAGGACTAATACCAAAACTATATAAAGAAGTCAAAAAATTAGATCACCTAAAATAAAAGACTCAGTCAAGAAATAAATCTTTGCTTTCTCACCAACACACATCTCTCAGACATTGGGTTTTCTATGGCGTGAGCTTCCAGACCTGGGGTCTGAAACACTATCCTCTGAAACTTTCAGGTTTCAATTCATAACCAGACCTATCTAAGAATACGAAATAGGTTTCCTCTATTATTTTTCTGCTTTAAGTATTAGGTTTGTTTCTTCCTAGCAACGGTCTTAATTTATAGTTATTTGATCATTCAATATATTTGTTTACATAGCCTTTGTCCATAACAAGAACAAAGCAGTTTCTGTGCTCTCTGACATTTTGCCCAAATGTCAAGAACAGCTTCTGGCATATCGATAATACACACTTAATAATAATTTAGTAAAAAGGAAAAATGACTAAACTCAGTTTATATTTTATTCAGATGGCCCTTTAGTACTGTAATACTCTCTGAAGTCATAATCTTAAGTAATAATTAGCCATCATTTGAGTACTTCTCACAAACCAGATACTATTCTAAGTACTTTCTTTACATTAACATAACTCTAACATCAACTTAACCCACAATTATCATCACCCCTGTCTTACAGCTGAGGAAAGTGAGGCACAGAAGTCAAGTAAGTTGGTCAAAGTTATAACACCAGTAAGTTACAGCCAAAGTTTGATCCTGTTGTAGAGATTAGTCTTGGTTATTAAGTTGCACGGTTGAGAGACACACTCTGTTCTTTCCTCAAGGTGTTCACAGAGACCGGCATGTGCATCAGAACCGGGCAAAGAAGACATGGGCCACACTGTGCAATCAGTGGAACCCAAAATGCAACAATAAGTAGCAGAAGGGGCAGTCTGTGCAGGCGCACATTCGCAATTCTTCCCAATGGGGTGTATTTGTGGTTGCTGCCATAGTCTGACTATAGTCAACTTTATCTCTCGGCCTTTGAACATGGACTTCCAACAAGGGCTGAATAGGGCTGGACAATTTCATTTTGAACAGGAATTGCGTCACTGGCCCCTGGTGTTCTGAGATCTCCAGCTTCTTGGACTGAAACGTTACCAATTTTGCCAGCTCTCTCCAGCCTAGAGATAGTCTTTGGGGACTATGGAACCCGACTATATAATCCAGGCTAAGAAATGTCTTCTTGGTTCTGTTCCTCTGGGGAATCCTAACTAATACACAGGCCAATTTTATTCCACATCTCTGGACCAACCACTACATTGTATTCCTTATGATAGCTAGATATTGTCTTTGATGAAGCCACATTAGCTCAAAATCTAGTCAGCCTTAAACTTGAACAAGCAGAGAAGCTAATTTAAATAGGATGTAATCATATTATCACATGCTATCAGTAACTCAATATATCCCCATATTCCTGCACCCATATTCACCGTTCTTTACCAGGCTAAATATTTTCATCAGTAGTGCTACTCTATTGTAACATTTGCTGCCTTTTATTTTGGATAGCAGCATTCTCAATTGAAAAGTGCACCTAAGAAAGGCCAAGGGTCAAAACTAGATGTGTGGGTTGAAATTTCTCAACTACAGAAGCGTCCTTTTCAGGCTTTTTTCTACTAAGCAACTTCAAAAAACAGATTTATCCCTCAGCCTTATAGAAGCTGTGAATAATTTGATCCTGAGGTTCTAAAGTGAAGGAAAATATATTCATGTGTAAAATAAGCACGGTGATGGCAAATCTTGTAGTAACTGTTGGGGTAACGAAAAGCACTAACTGAAGAATTGTATGTCTCAAATGGTTGGATAAGGTAAAGTAACGAAACAGCCCCATTTCTGAACTCTGCAACTCTTGTAGTTTTACCTGAGGCATGAAGAATGTAAGATCCTCCCGTGCGTGACAACCTTTCCTTGAGCCTTAAGGTTCTTTAATTTCAAGTGGCTGGAAACATCTACTGTATTAACACATTGAGGTTTCATATTCCCTGGTTCAGGAGGTCTAGTCAAAATTATTAAAAATTCTACAATTTGGGGATTTAGTTCAGTGGTTCCAGTGTCTGCCTTGCAAGCACAAGGTCCTGAGTTTGATCCCTGGTAACCATATACTGCAATGCCAGGCACCACCAGCAATTAGTACTGCACACCACAATACCAGCATGATGGCTCATGCCTGTGTTCCCAGTACTAGGGAGGCAGAGGCAAAAGGATTGCTATGAGTTTGAGGCTAGCCTGGGCTACATAGTGAGTTCAGGGCCAGCCTGAACTACAAAGCAAGATCTTGTCTCAAAAATTCTATAATTTTCATTTTATATGCCTGCTAAATAAGATGTAGCACAATGTCCACATTATTTCATCAATGATATATAAAAATAAGCTCTGGCCGGGCCTGGTGGCTCATGCCTGTAATCCCAGCACTCGGGAGGCAGAGACAGGAGGATTGCTGAGTTCGAGGCTTGCCTGGGCTACACAGTGAACTCAGGGCCAGCTTGAACTGCAAAGCAAGACCCTGTCTCAAAAAAAAAAAAAAATAAGCTCTGTCCTAGTTAAGTATCTACATTTTAAATTTTTAATGCTCATATTAATATAGTTAGAAGAAAGCATGATCTGAAAAGGAAGGAATAAGGATGGACTGAGGCATCCCATAGACCTTATTTAAGTCTCACTCAGCCCATCCACACACTATATAACATTGGATGACAAACCCAATCTGGAGTCGATGCTTATCATCAGCAGATCACCTACTTCACCAATGTATAGTAGACCTAAAGGAGATGGTGTTTGACACATTGTAATTGATATATAAACATTAAGGTCCAAAGATTCATAGGTTTTTCTGACAATTTGTGGGAAAATCTTCTAAAGATTTTTGGGATAATTGTTTACTCCTTTCATCAGTTCCAAGTCAGTACAAGAGCATCCAGATCACCACTGAATGGAATTTAAATACAGTCTAAGCCAGAACCACTTATAAAAGTTACCATTGTGGATGTGCTCGCTTCGGCAGCACATATACTAAAAGTTAGCATTGTGGATCAGTGCATTCAACAATGATGAACATATAGCTAGATGTGCTGTTACTAGGTAGGGCCTATTGGAAGAGGTGTGTCACAGAGAGTGTAGCTTTGGAGTGTGTATCTCCCTCCCTGTTCCCTTTTCTCTCTGGCTGCCATGAGGTGAGCAGCTTTCTTCTTCCATCCCCTTCACCATGATGTTCCTGCCACTTAACTCTCAACTATGAACTGAATCCCCCAAAACCTTGAGCTAAATTAAACCTCTCTTACTTTAAGTGGTAGATACTGTGTATTGTTACCAGCCAGGAAATGTGACTCACAAAGGTGGCAACTGTACAGACATGAGCTCTGAGATCACTTTTGGCCATGGATAAATGACAGAGTTCATGAAATGTAATCATTCACTATTTGCCAAATCTTTTAAAGTGAAACATTGTCCAGAATTGTACATGCTTCCAGTCAAAGCCAAGACACACCCTGACCCACGAAGCTTAAATAGAGAGCTTCAATAATTTCTAAGACAGCTGTCAGGACCTTCTAATGGCTTCTAACCTCAGAAATAGCCATTATTTCCATTATGAGCAGCATAGGATAAATATACAAGGCTCTTGAGGTCAAGCCTAATACACAATAGGTCACCCAAAGGTCTTGGTGAATCAATGAATAAAATTTAAGTCTAGAGCTAGGCGTGGTGGCTCACGCCTGTAATCCCAGCACTTGGTAGGCAGAGACAGGAGGATTGCTGAGTTCCAGGCTTGACTGGGCTACATAGTGAGCTCAGAGCCAGCCTGAACTACAAAGCGAGACCCTGTCTCAAAAAAAAAAAATTTAAACCTAGAAAGTTCATGATTAATCAACCTGCAGTGTGACTGAACTATGAAGTTTTGAGAGGCAAGGGTTAAAGAGGAGCCTAGCCCCCTGTTGGTTCAATTTCAACGGTTTTCAAATGTTTCTCAAAATGCCTGTGCATAATTTCTTGCTTTCCTAGCACAGTCCACTGGACATAACTGCATCTTTCACTGATGTAACAGATCATCGCAAATTCAGGAGTATCATGAATCCACTGTCACCTTTTAACTGCAGATACAGATGTAGGGGAGGTAAGGAAGATGAAGGAAGAATGGACTTGAAATATGAATTTAACGTTTTCTTTAAGTATCAGACATTTAAATCACAGAATTTTTTTCTGAATGCCATAGGGAGAAAAATATCAAAATATTTTTCTAGAAATCTGTTATATGAAACCTAGATAATTATTACTGTAATTAAATTTATATTATCACTCGCCTGCTTTCATGCTAGAAATTGTTTGTGATCATCTTTTGTATACAAGAAGACATGTTCTAGACCCTAGGAATAGATGAAATGAGAAGATGCCTTTTGCACTTGAAAATCTCATAAAGATTTAACTGTAACTCAACATTCTAGGAAAATTAGTTCTCTAACAGTACATAATTACACAAAACTGCGGTTGACTACAAGTGATTACTGTGTTCAGGAGGATTTCCCAGCAGAAGCTTCAGGTGAGAAAATATAATTAAGCCTAGTACAACAGTAGTACCATGGGGCTGTGACTCTCCACTGAGTGCCATCCACACTGTACATAAACAATGGCCCCTAAACTTGCCTTCCTGGTGAAGGAGTCTTTTTTATCAGTTAGGTGTCCTCAGAAGCACAGAAACAGAATACTTCAGAAAATAGCTTAACTCATAGAAGGTTTGATTTTTTTTTTTTTTTTTCTTTTTGGAGACAGGGTCTCGCTTTGTAGTTCAGGCTGGCCCTGAGCTCACTATGGTGCCCAGGCAAGCCGCCGCGAACTCAGCAATCCTCCTCCTGTCTCTGCCTCCCGAGTGCTGGGATGACAGGCGTGAGCCACCACGCCCAGCATTATATGTGGTAACCGGGGATCGAACTCAGGTCCTTACGCTTACGAGGCAGGCGCCGGAACCACTGAGCTAACCCTCCGGCCCAAGGTTTGATTTTTTTGAAATCTAAATAAAAATGGTCCCGGGGTGATTTGGGGCTGGGCTATGTAGACCAAACTTTACTCACCGTTTTGCTCTTGTTCTCACCATGTGGCTTCTACTCTTGGGTTTAACATCATTTTGTGGTCATAAGACAGTTTTCAAAGTTCCAATTGTTACTACATCTAAATGTAGGAAGGAGCACATAAGAGTAGTGTTTATTTTTTATTTTTTCTTAGTTTTAGCAAGGCATTATTATCAGATAAAAAGTGTATATGTTCATAGTCTAAAAAGTGGCATGTATGTGTATACATCATGCTATTATTAAATCAAGATAGCATAACCATTTTATCACATACTTATTTTTTCCATGGTAAGACCATTTAAGATCTGCTCTACTAGAACTTTTCAAGTATATTTTAAATATTGTCTTTATGTTTTGCAATAATCTCCAGAACTTGTTCATCTTGCCTGACTGAAGCTTTGTACCTTTTGAACATCTATTTCCTAACCTCCCATACACACACACACACACACACACACACACACACACTTTTTAAAGAAAAATCCTTCACAGAAGTCACACAGACTCTTCATCCTTATTTCTCCTTGTCCAGAATCTATTCCAGGCTGAAGGAAAACTGGGAGATTAGGAAAACAGCTGTGGAGTCTTTTTAACCTCAGTCTCGGGAAGCTGTTTTCACTAGGTTAAAAAATGAATGAGAGGAGGGCCCGGGATTCAGCTCAAGCAGTACTGTGACTATGTTGGAAGCACAAGGGCCCGAGTTTGATCCCAGTACCACCAAAGGAAAAAATAGATGAAGCTCCTGAGTGGGCAACTCACAATACTGTATATCTAAATTACCCTAAGACTTTTGATCTCCAGAATCAAATATTTTTTTAAATTGAATTCTTTATTGGTACAATTTTATATACATCTCACAACCACACATAACCTTGGGGAATTTATACCAACATATGACACAAGTCAACTCTCATTTTACCCATATCCCCACCCACCCACACCTCCCCACCCCCTATATACATGCTCTTTTATTTTCTTTCAGAATCGTATTTATTCCTTACCCTCATTCAGAATCAAATATTTTGATGAAAACGAACTTTTTGTTTAGACCTGGCAAAATGTCATTTGGATTTTAATAGCTTCCTTTTTTACTTTTCCTTTCTCAAAAGTAGTATGCTTCTATTAAACATCCTGTTTTATTTCATTGAGATATCTATGAGCTATGTGCAACAGCATTATAGTTAATTTCTATACACACAGAAGAAAACTAAATCTAGAAAGGGTTTAAGCAACACAACTAGCAAATAATTAAATACTGAAATCTGACTCCTGACAGAGCAAGTTACTGTTTTGCTACGAAGTCTCATTTTTTATATTTTTATAATGTAGTATGATAATATATTATGGTAACTCCATATAGTACAGTGAGGTTTGATCCTATATTGCAATGATGAATCCTTGCCATATTTTAAATTGGTTAGTGTAGCCTAATGGAGACTAATTAGCATTTTACAGATTATTGAGTATAGGCTCAAAGGGGTTCAGTTCAATAGGTCACTTTATTCCAGAGCTCACCATCTTCCTAATGCAGTGCTTGAGGGCAATAATTGTTGTTGTAAAAGGAAGAATTCAGGAAAGGAACTGGGTATGAAAGTAACAGGGATTTCTTTCCTTCCTTCTTGCCTGTATTTTGCACATGTCCATTTGGAATAACTAAATTCCCAGCAAATCAAATGAGCACATTTGCCAAGAGATAAGATGAGCCTTTCAAAAGCCCACAAGTAGCTGCGATGTACTTGATCCCGAGGGAAGCGACTCCGCGGCCATTTGAAAACTCTGAGATGGACTGTATGCTTAAGATCAATAGATTTAGTACAGAATAGAAGTGCCCCATGGTCACCACGGCGAGCGTGGCTTTGGCTATAATGACAAGGTTTGCATAGATTGTGGGGAAAAATTCTTTATGAGCAACCTAGGGTTGCTACTCTTATGCAGCTCATCCCGGCATGTGTTACACTCAGAGGCAATACAAAAGATGGTGCCTTTGAAGACAGAGTAGAAACTGGGTCATTTCATTCTGGGGCTTTCAAAGACTGCTCTTCTAAACCAGGCAAAGTTCTAAACAGCTCCCAGTGTCTGGAGCTATAATTCAGGACTGTGGCTGTGTGTTTACTTGACCCCATTTCCCAAGATGAAAAATGATCTGCAAGACGAGTAAAAATAGAATTTCCCCAAAGCAAGTACACTTTGGTCAAGGCAAAACCCAGTTGAGCAGAGGCCTGTAACATCTATCTAAAGAGGGGGAGGGTCAAAGATACAGTTTGTCTAAAGTGGTATCAAGAAATTTCAAAAGGTCTAAGCCAAAGAAAGTGGTAGAATGTCATTTCCTGAATTATGGGTCGTTCAGTATATTTTGATCATGTAAATTATTGTGTCGTTCAGAAGAGCATTTCAGGGTAGTGAGTTTTGGCTAATATACACTTTGAAAATTGAAAGATTATAAAAGGCTGCACATTGGTAACAAACCCAGCAATACAGCAAATGGTTGATAAGGCTTTTTAAATAAAAATTCTACAGCCGGGCATGGTGGCTCACGCCTGTAATCCCAGCACTCGGGAGGCAGAGACAGGAGGATTGCTGAGTTTGAGGCTTGCCTGGGCTACATAGTGATATCAGAGCTAGCTTGAACTACAAAGCGAGACCCTGTCTCAAAAAAAAAAAAAAAATTCTACTAAAATGAGAATTGACTGTGTCAAATATTGGTACAAATTCCCCAATGTTATGTGTGATTGTGAGATGTATATAAGTTGTACCAATAAAGAATTCAATTAAAAAATTTTTTACTTTTTTTCTTTTGAGTGGGATCTCACTTTTTAGTTCAGGCTGGCTCTGAGCTCACTATGTAGCCCAGGCAAGCCTTGAACTCAGCAATCCTCCTGCCTCTGCCTCCCAAGTTCTGGGATTACAGGTTTGAGCCACCACAACTGGCATTGTGGTATGTGATACTGATTGCTGGTGGGCGTGAGTCACCATGCCCGATATTGTTGTTTGTGGTTACCAGGGATAGAACCAGGGACTTTGAGCTTGCTAGGCAGCCGCCAGAACCACTAAGCTGTATCTCCAGCTGAAAACTTTTAATTTTTGAAACACTGTAACATCACATGCAACTGTAATAAATAATGAGAAACCCACATAGACTTTACACAGTTTCTCCAGCGATTAAAACTTTGTGTAACTATAGTGCACTATCACAACCAGAATTTTGACCTTGTTCAGATTTCTCCCATTTTAAATCCACCCTTCTATGTGTATGCATATTCATATGTGTGGAAGTATGTAGTTCTGTGAAATTTTACTTGCTTGTAAGAAACTTTCTTAGTTACTGTTCTAACTTCTGAGACTAAATACCCAACACCCAATGTTAAAGGAGGAAAGATGTAGCTTAGATCACCGTTTGCAAAGGTTTTAGTTCATAGTCAGCTGTCTCCAAGCAGGATGACATCACAGAAGAGAAACAGTTTGTGGCACGCCAGGAAAAAGGTTGCAAGCAACCAGGCAGGCTTTTTTTTTTTTAATCCATATAGGCTATCAGCTTTTTGTGTGGTACCACCCAGAAATAGGCTAATTCCAATCAATGATCTAATTTAGTACCACACACTCAGCCAGTTATGTAAGTCCTACCTATCACTGCATGAGATTTGGGGGGAGCATCTACATATAATGCATAACTTTCTCACCCTAGTTCCCAAAAGATTCATCCACATCTCTTTATGCAAAAGGCAAGTAGTCCATTAATAAAGTTGGGAAAAGCCCAATAGTTTCAGTGTTGCTAAAAAATCCATGTCCAAAATCTCCTTTGAAATTTAAGGCAAACTCTTAGCTGCAATCCCCTATACAAATGAAAAGAAAGTTAAAAATTCCCAACATCAATAGTGCACAATAGATATTTCCATTTCAAAAAGCTAAACAGGGAATGGGACCAATGCAAGTCTGAAATCCAGAAGGGGCAACATTATATCCAAGTTCCACTTTTAGCATCCCCAGGAATCTGTGGCAAGTTGTGAACTCCAAAGGGCTTGGTGGCTCGACCCCTCTAGTCCTTCTGGTAGATGTAGCTTCATAGTCTCTGGCTAGCTCTGCTCTCTCCTTGTAGTTTTCCTCAGACAATCCACAATCCTGGCCTCTCCAAACTGCTGCGGTCGCCACCGTAACCCTCTCGCCACTGTAACCTTCGGATTCACATTCACAGCTTCACACACTGCCCTCCCAGGAGTATACTGCCTCACTCCCAGGCCTTTTGAAATCTGAGCTGAAGCCTTCCTGACCCCACTGCTCTTGCATTCTGCATGTACCCAATGCCAGCCCCAAGCCGGTAACACCAAAATCTGCCACTATCTGGAGCAGTAGTCAGGCCTTTTTCTCTCTTGGCTGTAGGGTTCAGTGCCTGGATTGTTGCACTTTATGAACCAAATCCTGAGGAATAACTTCCTTAGGCTGCCACCATTCTAGAACATGGTGTCCTAGGGTTCTCTTCCCAAAGTGAAGTCTTTCATCTATGCAATTTTGAGACTATAAAGGCTGGGTCCTGGTGGTTCCTCTGATGCCTCCAAGGCATCTTTCTATTGTCGTATTTTTTCTCAGAGACTAAGTTCTTCTCTAGTCCATCTTTGTAATTTTATATAGCTTTGTTTCTGGACAAATTAAAAATGCTTTGAACCACTCTTCTGTGCCTTTTGCCCTTGATTCTTAGATAAGATTGTCTAAAACCCCCAACATTAACCATGTCACCATCTCAACATTAGATTTCCTTGAAATTTCTTTGACCAGATTAATAAATCCACCACATTTAATCTCAGTCAAAGTCTCTGGACAAGAGAAAAATACAAACAAATTTTCTGCTAAAGCATAACACACATGGCCTATAGTCTAACGCCAATGCAGATCTGCTTCCCAAGAGAAACCTCCTGAGCCTTGCATTTAATAGCAGCATTTCTATTAGCATTCTGGTCTCCTGAATGCTGACCAGAATTTCCCATCAAGTTCAGTTCATAGAATTTTAGGGTTGTTTCTTCACCAGGCATCCCCAAACCTTCCCAAACTCTTTTCACAAGCCAATTCCAAAGGCTCCTGAACCACATGGCGGGGAATGTTACAGCAATGACCCAGTTCTCTGGTACCAAAGCCTGTATAGTCAGTGTTCACTAAAGAAACAGATTTAACATAAGACAAATAAATATAAGGATTTACAAGGTAGGCTTATAGGGGCCTCTCACGGAGTCATGTGGAAGAGTGCAACAGGGCTGTCTATGAGCTGGAGACATGAAGGATCCAGTCAAAGGTTAAAGTCTTGAAGCTCACTGTAGAGTCTAGTGTCAGAAAGTCAAAAAACTACACTGGAATGAAATTATGCCCAAAGTGAAGGTGGAGACTGAAGCTTCTCCAAACAAACGGAAGTGGGCCTTCCTTCTTTGTTGTTCTTTTACTCCACTCAAGCAAGAAGCCTATCCGGGATAAATTCTATCTTCAGTGAACCCTCTCAGCAATACCTAGAACTGTGCTGATCCATTTTAATTGGATGTTTCTTATTCAAGTTGATACAATCTGTTAACCCCCACAGTAGTGGTGTGTATCCACTACCATAGTGTACAAAACAGTCCTATCAAGGATCTTCCATGTCGTTTGTGATTAAATGTTTTAATGACCTTTAATAAATGTGAGAACCATTTCCTTACTTAAATCAAGTATGAGAAACAAATAAAACCTGCGTATTTTTAAATAATCAGTTGCAGTTTCTTTTCATTTTTTATGCCCATATTTCACTCTGGATTGCTGAAAAATATAACCAACCTATCCTACATAGTTCCAATGTTTTCACATAGTCATCTGAAGATATTTCCTTAGTTAATAATCAGCTTTTTTCAACACAAAACATATGATCCTTCAGTTACATGCCTGGTTATTTAATCTAGAAAGAGGAAACACTGTGTTGATTCTATATTTATGAAGATAAATATGCATAGCACATTGTATGAAACAGTCAAAAGTTTGAAACAGAACAAATGTCATTCCATGTGTGAATAGGTGAAACAAATTGTAGTACACACATACAAGCGGATACTATGCACAAAAACAAACTAAGATAGTATGCTAAGTAAAGTACACTCAATCAAAATCCATCTCATATGATCTCATTTATACAGTATTCTCAAAAATCTCAAAATTATAGCGAGGAAAGGAAAAATGGCTCACGAAGTTTAGAGTTGGGGAAGGGACATGACTAAAGGTGCACCACCAGGAAGCTCCTTTGCAGCGACAGAGCAGTCACTTGTCTAAGTCTGTTCCAGTTGTAATAAAAGCTTAAACAACTAACATCTACTCTTGCACTTCTGGAGGCTAGAAGTTCAAGACCAAGGTGGCAGCACTTCTGGTGTCTGCTACAGGATTGCTGTTTGCAGATGACCATTTTTCTCACCCCAGTCACATGGTAAAGTGCTCTCTCTGCTATTCTAAAGGGCTCTTATGCCTTCTGTAACCTAACTAATTCTGAAAGGCCCTATTTTCAAATGTTGTTGCACTGATGATTAGAACTGCAACATGTGAAGGGGCACAAGCATTGAGTTCAGAGCAGTAGTAAGCCCTAATGTATGCTGAGAGTGATAAAAGTCATTTGAATCTACACATAGGATGAAATTTGGCAAAGCTACAATCCCTGAAAATGTTTGCATATAAAAACAGGTTAAATCTAATTAAGATATGTAGCTATTTCCTGTGTCAGTTCACATGTCAGTTTCTGGCTTTGGTAATGTATAATGATTATCCAGCAAGCAAACTTCGGGAGAAGTTGGGAAAATGATACATGAAGGAATTCTCTGTCCTAATTGTATAATTTCTCATGAGTCTAAAATTATTTAAAAATTGAAAACAAAATGTAGGACAGCTTTGCCTACATTACATGGCCATGACTCACTAATTTTCTTTCCTCAGAAATAAACCAGAAGTTCCTAAGAAGTTCATCAAGTCTCCATGGGTACCGAACACCCAAAATACAACTTTTCATATGTAATATTTATCTGGTTATTTTTCAGCACCATTATGTAAAAATCTGAGCATATTACAACTTTGTCAGCTACATAGTGAGCTCAGGGCCAGCCTGAACTACAAAGCAAGACCCTGTCTAAAAAAAAAATGATTTTACTAATCAGCCAACCTTAAATTGGGAAGATAATCCTAGATTATCTAGGTAGGTTAAATATAGGCCTAAGAAACCTGAAAAGGAAAAAACAAGAGGGGAAAGAAGAAGCAGTAACTCCTGAGGGCAGAGACTATAGCTCAATTTATTTTTATTAATCCTAGAATTAAAGACTTTCAAAGTAATTCCTGGCTTTATAGATAAACAATCTGAATTAGAAGAAAGCTACAGACTTCAAAAATGACAATTACACTCTTTAAAAAGCTTTCAAAGCCTTAGATTATTTTTATTCTCTCTCTCTCCCTCCCTCTTTCTACCCTTAATATACTTTGGTTTTGTCAATTTTAGTTCCTCATACAAAGAAAATACCTCACTTTAATGCACAATACTCCACAGGAGTGCTGAGAATTTAATGAATTAACCTGTCCATGGATCATCTCCCACAAGGCCCGATAAATATTAGATCTTTCATAAGGCACCAGTAATACACTACAAGGGTAGAAAGAGTGGACTCTAGAATCAGTCTGCCCTTACTGCTTAATCCTATGTGGACTTTGGCCAAGTCATTCAGCCCCTGTGAGCATCACCCTTCTCAGAGCTAAAATGCAGCTAGTAATAATAATATGTATTTCATGGAATTCCTATGATTAGATAATGCATCTCAAATTAGCCTAATTTAGTAAGCAGTCAATGCATATTTTCTTTAAACCATATTTCCCCCTCCCTAGAAAAAGCATTGCAATAAAAGCAATACAGTAAAAAGATAACACCTTATCTTCATCTATTGCATTTAAAGAGACATCTGTCTACATGGCTAGAAGCTCATTAGTTTCTCATCTTAACAAAGAAGGTATGGAGGGAACAAATCATGGGGTTTATCTAAAATCTAGCTTAATCTACTTGAGTTCAGAAATGAAACAGGTTCATGAAAGGAGATTTGATAAAGCTTGTTTAAAGCAAACCCAAGAGTAGGATCTAATCTATAGATTCCTAATTTTATGTTCTAGACTACTGCCAGTGAAAATATTTTAGAGGTCACTTCAGCACTATCTCACATGAATCACTAGCTAGACTTTTCTCAAATATTTAATAAATTATGCTAATTTAAGTAAACTGTAGCTAAATTTAAAATTCAAATAGAATAGAACTTTACTGAGCAAGTATTTAAATGGCTAAAAGGAGGTTAAGATAAAAATATAAATATCTTCATTGAGTTAAAATATTTAAAGTGCATATCTGTGATCTATTTATTTCAGTTGTTAGTGTGTCCTCCAGGTGTATCCATTTGCACATCAATGAATGGATTTTGTCGTTCTTTATGGCAGAGTAATACTCCATTTAAAAATATTTTAAGTGAAAATTTAGAAGGCCTTGAATGTAAATTAAAATAAAGATGAGCAATGAAGTATTTGAAAAATAAACAGGATTTTAAAACCTCCTTGAGTATACATACTTTCTGCACCCAGGAAGTTCTCATCTACCAATTTCCTGCTATGACATTGCACAGTGGAGCTTTATTACATACAGTCTTCTGTTGTATCACCTTAGAATTTTAAAATGCTTTAGAGTTTTAAATCTGGACAGGATTCCTCTGGATTACAGCAAACATGCACATTCATTGCTCTCTATTGAGGACTGTCATTGTTCCCGGCATGGTGGAGGTGGCTAGACTTGTAAAGGTGAAATAAGATGTGGTCCCTATTTACAAGAATCTTAGGGTGCATGCAGTAGGCGAAGCAGGCCATTCACCAAGAAGCTACAATCCAAGAAAACGGATCTCAGCTGCTGACATTTAGGATCATTCAAATCCATAGCAAGTATTTATTAAGCACACAATGTGCACCAATTATCCTACTAGGCACTCTCAGGTTGTTTCACAAAACTCTCCTGGAGGGCTCTATTATTAGTCTCAGGACACTGTGAAGAATTTGGTCAGAGTTACTGAGCTAAAATATTGGGAGGGCAGAACTGGCATTGCCGTGTCTTGTTAACAAGGACAACTGCTCTGGCTGACTGATGGAGAACACACAACACACTATGGAGACCCAGAGGAGAGGCTTCTCCAACAGCCCTCATGGGTCATCGACAATTTCCTACAGGGCACTGAGCACTGAGATCAGAAAGCTGAGACTGTGTCCATTAGGGAAGGATTTTAAAAAGACTTCCATGTACGTGAGAAAGTACAACAGGAACCATTTTTGCATTTTCTTAAGGACAGCACATGGCTGCCAAGTACCTTCTTGATATAGGCCTGTCTCATCTTGCACTACTCTACCTTATGCTTCTTAAGTGTTAAATTTAACATTTTCCAATTTCTTTAATGCACAAGTTTTCTTTTTCTCCAGCAATGCCATTTTTCTCTCTGCCTTAGAGCTTTGCTCCCAAGTATCATTTAGTCATTTTGCAGATCTGGTGAAACTATTGTTTTCTCCAGGAAACTTTGCTTGAGCCCATCAAGGACAGAACCAAATTGGTTGTAGGGTCTTTAATTTGCAACCCAGTGACTCCCATTACTATCATCATGGCACTAAGTACACTATTAAACCCGCATCCAAATACTACCTTCTCCTTGAAACCATATGCAACGTTTAACAAGGATTATTTTATTCATTACTGAAATATTACTGAAATCCCAGACCCTGACACAATGCCAGACACATAGTAGGTGCTAATTATTTTTAAAATAAAAGGAAAGATCTGAATTTATGCTGTAACACCTCCATCTTGTGGTCTGTTAGAAGACCAGTAAAACCATCATCCCCAGCTCTAACAAAAGCACAGCTGGGCTCTCAAGGCCTTCCCTGCATGCTCCTGATGAAATTAAAATAAAAGTCAGATGCCATCTGTAAATTCAATGTTTCCTACCACAAAATGACACAAAGGAGTAATATTTCAAAAGGAGTAAACCTGAATATACTTGTAAACAGAAATGAGGCCTTTGAACCACACAACCCAATTGCTTTATGTACATTCATTTAGGAGGCAAAGATTGTATTCAGGTTTATCTTCTGAAAGGACATTTTCCGGGAACATATTTCATTCTGGGCCATTCGCAATTCACTACCTTCTTTAGATTTTAGAGCCTCAGACAGAAAAAGAAGGCAGATATTCTAATAAGTGGCCCTGCCAAGCCTGAAACACAAGCGAGCTGGCCGCTGGCCAAGGTTGTGGTCACGCTGCCTCTGCTAGATCACAGTTGGGTTTGTTAATAATTAAGCAATGATCAGTTAGTGAACAGCGGAATGGAATGATGGTGTGTTGTTGTTTCAGCTCATTTTCTTATGAACTCATCATAATTAACACACAGCTTTTTCCTTGTTAACTACGGTCCAGAAGAGGATGATGGTACATAAATTAAAGTTATACCCAAAACGGGATGATTTCAGAATGTGGCAGAAAAAAAAGAGCAGCAAAATTAATGTTTTAAAGAGGAATTAGAATTAAAGTAGAAATGTTTATATACAACAGCATTAAATGTTGGCACACAAGTCCATTCATTCTGATAATAATTACCCAAACCTTCAGAATCTCCTATTATTTAAAGAGCAAAGAAATTTCAAGGAAGACTATGATTAAAAAGAATACATAGCTTTTTAAAGGTTTTGATTTCCTCCATAGAATTGTTGGTAGTACTTATTGAAGCAGTTACTCTGTGACATAAACTGTGGTAAGTTCATTCCATGAATCTTCTCATTATACTTTAAATAATAAAAAACCTTGCAAGCAGGTGTTATTACCACCCATCTTAAAGATGAGGACATGGCATGCAGGAGGGCAAAGGGTCTTCAAAGTGAACCTGAGATACAACAAACCAAACTCTGGATTTCATGTTTCTATGTCCCTTTGCAAAGGGACATAACTTTAAACCTTTCTCTCTGCCATTTGGTTATCTAAGATCTACTTTTGAAGATGTGTCAAATTTATGATTCCCTGTGACAAGGTGGATTGTCAATTTGATTGTCTTCTGTGCCACCTACCATTCGAGGATTAGGAAAGCACATTTCTGAGTGTGCCACTGGGGTGTGGCCTTGAGTATTATATATGGCACTGGCCCCTTCCATGCTGGCTTTTCTCCTGTTCTGGTTCCTGCCCATCATAAACTAAGCAGCTTTGTTCTGGCCCGCTCTTCTGTCACGATGTGTCTGCCTTGGATCCAGCCAATTATGGACAAAAAGTCAAATAAACCTTTCCTCCTTTAAATTGCAGATGTCAGATATTTTGTCCAGAAAGTGGAAAGCTAACTAATATACTTCCTTTCCTAGACACTCCAGCAATGTGTTCTGTCATATTGTTTAATAAAAATTTCTATAATATAATAAGCCACAGTAGAATCAAAAGAGCAATAGATCTGGAATTCAAAACTTGAATCTTCTACTTTATTAAGTTACTGAAGCTTCCTCAAAGTTTTCTTAGTTTGTAACATGGGCCAACACCTATTTTACGAAGTTGTTAAGTTCATAAAATATTATCTTTGAAAAGGAGATGGTAAGTATTGAAACATGTGTCTGCTCTTATTTGATTATCATCTAAACAGATGATATCCTATTGTCCCACAACCTCCCTTAAAATTGCAAATACCCTCATATAACAAATATAGGGGTATGGAATTGATCACTGTATGATTCAGGATTCTCCAAAGAAACAGAATCAATAGAGTGTAATACAGTTATATATTAGTAGAATGTAATATAGCTAGAATCAATAGATTTGATAGAATAAATAGATGTAATATAATTATATTATTAATAGCCAATTATATATTAATCTAATCTAAAGAGTGATGGATATAGATAGAAATAGAGATGAGAGAAGAGAGAGAAATACCACACGATGATTGCTGCAGCTTAGAGGTCCAGGAAAAACAGTAGTTGTCAATCTAAGAATCTGTGATCCTCAGAATAAGAGAGGTCAATAATAGAGCTCTAGCCTGAGGGTGATGGATTGAAAGCTGGAGAACAGCTGGGGAAAATCTGCATTGAAAGGATGAGAGCCCTGGAATCTAGAATTGGATATCTGCAGATGATAGCAGCAGCAGAAAAGTTGCCCACTCCATAAAGGTCCCAACTTATGACCTAGATTTTTTTTTTTTTTCAGACAGGGTCTCGCTTTGTAGTTCAGGCTGGCCCTCAGCTCACTATGAAGCCCAGGCAAGCCTCGAACTCAGCAATCCTTCTGCCTCTGCCTCCCGAGTGCTGGGATTACAGGCGTGAGCCACCACGCCCCGGCACTGTGGTATGTGGTATTGATGGCTGGTGGGCGTGAGTCACCAAGGCCAGCATCGTATGTGGTTACTGGGATCGAACTCAGGACCTTGTGCTTGCCAGGCAGGTGCCGGAACCACTGAGCTAAATCTCCAGCCCATGACCTAGATTTTTACTACATCTCAGCCTGCCTGATGATACCATGACTCAGGTCAAATAGTCCCCACTTAGTTCGTCAACTCACTTACCAATTCTCTGGAAACACTTTCACAGAGACATACTTTACCAATTTTCTAGGCATCACTCAATCCAGACATGTTGATAATCAAAATTAACTATCAGAGTTATTGAGGCATTACATCAATAGAACACATTTATTGTTAGTCTTTCCCAAAAATTTGGGAAGTTAAATAATGAATCCAGAAAAATAATTTTTCTCAATTTTGTCTACTATGCAAACCAAACCATCCTCTTCCAGCCACTGGCAAATGTCTGATTAGCTCAACTATTAAAGTTAAATAACTCTGTAAATCATCATCGAGTGTCGAAAAAGCAAATAATCTGGAAGGAAAAGGCTTCATTTATTTTTCAGGTGAAAGCAATCAACCAGTGATTCATTTATGCATTCAACATTCAGTAAACATTTATTGAGTTCCTACTAGATTTGTTTTTAATAAAATGTAATGCCAAGTGTTCAGAATATTTGAAATCTGGTAAAGTTCACCCAAGCTGTAAATACTTTCAGTCCCTGTTCCAATCATTCACTGGAATGAAATTCAGAGCATGACAAGCTCACTCTGTGATGCACCCAGAAATTCTGGAACTTTCCAAGGAGACAACCTTCCCTAACTAATGAGCTCTCCTCTCTAGTAGCATCTTCCCTCCACTGCCTTTGGGAATGGGGACCATTCTATTACGATTTGGTCATTTACACACTATGTATTAGGTTATGAGTAAGTTCTCTGTACCACACTCTGCTGACTGGCATAGCCCAAGGGCATGAGATGGAACAAACAAGAAGATACTAAGCAAATTTTCTCATTTCTTACTATAGAGATAAAAGAAGCAAATGAAATCACCTGCTCTGATGTTAATAACAACAAAGTGAACCAAAAGACTTTGAAATACTGTTATAACTCTGATTGCTATTAAATATTATTTGGTACAAACGAGCATAACTTGAGAACCTAGCTACCAAAGCTCTTAAGCTTTCCTCTTTCTTACTAACTATAAAATATAGGCAGCACTGGCTCTTCCACTCACCCAGGGGTCAGAGGAACTTACAAAGGCCTAAAAGTGTTGAATCAAGGGGATAAAACCACTCTAACGAAACCTACATGTGACAACTTGATTTTTAGACCCAGAAATCTCTTCTGTATCTTATATGATTTGGTTTTGGAGCTAGAGGACACAGAAAGGTAGAGAGCTATGATGAGCAGAACAAACTCCCAAAGATATCTCCGGCTCCCTCCCTGGGGACTGTAAACATGGTACTTACAACAAACTAACC
>PVIC010011359.1:0-41478 GCA_004025085.1 Thryonomys swinderianus
GTGTGTGTGTGTGTGTGTGTGTGTCTGTGTGTGACTCAGGAATGAACCCAGGGTGTGCTGAGCTACATCCCCAGCCCTTTTTATTTTTTATTCCTATTTTGAGACAGGGTCTCACTAAGTTAGCCATTCTGGCCTCAAACCTAAAATCCTCCTGTTCCACCTTCCCCAGTAACTGGGATGATAGGCGTGTGCCACCATGCCCAGCAGAGGCTATCCGTTCTCCTGCCATCTCCCCCCGTGTCCTCCCAGTGGAAGTTCAGAGCATTTGTGGGTACTGTGTTGGCTTTCCAAGTCACACATTTGGCTTTCCTTCTTTTTCACTTCTGTTCATGCCGCCTTTCTCTGAAATGCTCTCCGTCCTACCTCTGCTTATCTAGTGCCTGACGGTCCCTCACTCGGATCTCACACATCCACAAGAGCTTCTCTTCTCTGTCTAACCCAGGCCAGTGTCTCTGTAATTCCACTGCAGATACTAAAGCTGTGTGCTGCCTGGGACAGCTTTTGGATAGTCCTGTTGTGTTATTTTTCAAAATTCTTAATATTTTCATTTGCAATCTCCTCCCCCAATTAGTAAGTCATTTACTATATTGTTTTCCTCCTTTAGACTACAGGAGTATCTTACACTTCATGAACACGTTCTTCACGAAGTGCGTATTTGTTCAGCTTTGGGGTTACTTTTCCCTTTCTGTGCCTGTGGAACCTGGCCCTGCTGGAAAGCTCTTTAGTCCTCCAGTTTGTACGATGTGTGGTTCTGGTGATAAATGTGTGAGTAGAGATGTTAAAAAGTTTGCTGGGAGCAGATCTCCCAGAGTGTGGAATCATACTGAATGACTCTTCATAAGTGTATGCTGAATGAATGTCCCTTCTGTGGCGAGCCTACTATGATAAGAGCTTAAACATCCACTTAAAACTGCTTAAAGATCTACAGTAAGTCCAGAACTACAGAGATTTCTTTGGTTTAACATAATAAAATGAAGCCCATCTTTAAAAATGAGTCAGAAAACACTGGTTTGGAATCTTAGAATCTTCTCATCAAAATTTGATGTTTCTCCCTCTTTGTCCTTCCTTCTCTTTCTTCCCATCCCACTGCAGGATAGTTGTGGGGCAACTGCACATTGAGAATATTTCATTAATGTTTCAAAACACAAAGTTTGAATTTTTTTATGGGTTGAGACTCTCACTCCTATTCCTTATCTGTTCTTTATCTTTAAAGGAGAAAAGACCTAGAGCCAGTAAAAGTTCTATAATATTTGAGTAAGTACAACAGCATAAAGTCTGTCAAAGATTAAGTTAGTGAAAGTACAATGTACAGGTCAAGAGAAATAATGGTTCCCTTGTACTTCAGACCACACCTGTCACAAATTGTGTGTAATACCTTGTATTCTAAATGCAGCATTATAGAATGTTCTTGAATGAACTGGAAGCTCCCTAAAGGAGGTAAACAGTACCACATGCTCCAAGTCAGTTGAATGAAAGTAAAATTCAGTTGGGGAGAGTTTGGGAGAGGGATAGGAGATGTGTCTTCCAATTATTGAAGCACCGGTATGTAAATGAAGGGTTAGTCTGACATTGTTGCACCAGAAGTCATAACCTAGACCTGCACAGTGTAAGGAAAAACTAACAAAGTCCTGTCTAATCCACAGAGTCTGAGTCCATTTTATAAGAGCAACTAGTATGCTTGGACTTTTATACAATATTTCTGCTCTCTTCACTGACTGCTCTGCAGTATCACCAAACTCTGCACTTAAATTCATTTGGCCACTTTGTTTCATCAAATAGCCATGAGATCCCTTGTGTGCCAAAGCTGCCACCCAATGCTTTATGGCCTTGGTGTCGTTGCCTTGGTGAGAGGTGATCTTCACTGCCATGAACTGCTGTTAAGGAAGGAGGTCAGGTTCTCAGGGTCCCTGCAGTGCAAGAAAACCCCTTCAGATCTGTATGGGTGATTCTTTGTGGGCATAATGAACCCTTCTGAGTACCCCCACCTGTTGGCCTTGGTCAATAATCGGCGGTGTGGTTTACTAAGAAAGGGTGCTCATCCCTGGCCACAAGATAGAGCTCATACATGTTTCCTGGGTTTTGAGTAAACTCTGAGCCAGTTATAAGGATTCTCTCTGCTTTCCCCACATGATTTTTAGTAATGCTTCCAAACCTGAGGATGGTTCCTGCTAGCACTAAATTGTAAGAAATCAGAAGGCCAAGGCTGCAGGACTGTCTCTACTACTGACTGTGTAGCCTGGGGAAGTGACTGGGCCTCCTTGGATCCCTGCTTATCTCACTTATCAATGATAATGACTCTGTGCACCTATACTTAATCTAATCTGAAGAGAGTAAAGATGGCTATTGAGTAGGTGTAACATACTTTGTGAAACTGATAAGCAGGTATCTGAAAATGTTAGCTTTTAGTCACCTCAGCTGCCTTGGAAAGAGCTGGAAGAGGCAGATGAATTGTCATCTTCTGTAGCCCAGGGTGCTTGCTGGGCCTGTGGAAATAGTATTTGTCTGCAGGAGGTTGGGAGTTGAGTGAAATTTGCACAGTAATAGTTTAGCTGTCTGCATGAATTGATTTTATCCTTCAAGTTTAAGGAACAAGAGCTGCCCAGTGCCTAGTCACATGAAGACCTAATGTCCCTGCAGGCCCAGAAGTCCTTTTATTCTTGTCTGAATAAAACAATGTAGAATTCCATCCCAAAATCTTCACCAAAAGTCACAAACCTGAAATGTCATTTCCCTAGAGAGTCCAGACCCCAGTTTCTCCACTGTCATTGCCCCTGTATCTATCTCCATTTTGCTTAGGAATGATTTAAATTTAATTCCTCTTGTTCAGAGAATATTATACAAATTTTTATTAAAATATTTGACTATATATAGATCAGGTTTATAACATGTTGCTATGGGATAGATATAGACAGTAAAATGGTTACTGTAGTGAGGCAAATCAACATAGTCATAATCTTACATAGTTCTGTGTATGTATGTGACAAGATCCGCTAAAATCTACTTATTTGACAAAAGTCCCTAATACAGTACAACTTTATTAAGGTCATATATTTTATTCTACATATGTGCTATTTTCTATCCTTTCACCTGCATCTCCCCTTTCCTCCTTTCTCCTCTCCAACCACCCTGGTAACCACTGTTTTATTCTTTGTCTCTATATATTTGACCTTTGTTTTTACAGTTCTGCCTATAAATACAAATAACACTGTGTTTCATTTGTGCCCGGCTTATTCTCTTAGCACAATGACCTTCAAACTCATCCATCTTGTAGCAGACAGCAAACTCTGCTCTTTTTTTTTTTTTTTTTGAGACAGGGTCTCGCTTTGTAGTTCAGGTTGGCTCTCAGCTCACTATGGCAAGCCGCCGCAAACTCAGCAATCCTCCTGTCTCTGCCTCCCAAGTGCTGGGATTACAGGCATGAGCCACCACGTCCAGCACTGTGGTATGTGGTATTAATTGCTGGTGGGCGTGAGTCACCACGCCCAGCATTGTATGTGGTTACCCGGATCGAACTCAGGGCCTTGAGCTTGCGAGGCAGGCGATGGAACCACTGAGCTAAATCTCTGGCCCCTCTGCTCTTTTTTTTACAGCTAAAAAATATCCCACTTGGTGTGTGTGTGTGTGTACGTGTGCCCATACGCACATATCACAGTTTCTTTCTTTCTTTTCTCCTTTCTTTCTTTTTCTTTCTTTCTTTCTTTCTTTCTTTCTTTCTTTCTTTCTTTCTTTCTTTCTTTCTTTCTTTCTCTTTCTTTCTTTCTTTCTTTCTTTCCTTCTTTCTTTCTTTCTTTCTTTCTTTCTTTCTTTCTTTCTTTCTTTCTTTCTTTCTTTTTTCTTTTCTTTCTTTCTTTCTTTTTTTGAGACAGGGTCTCATTTTGTAGTTCAGGCTGGCCCTGAGCTCACTATGTAGCCCAGGCCAGGCAAGTCTCAAACTCAACAATCCTCCTGCCTCTGCCCCCCGAGTGCTGAGATTACAGGCAGGAGCCACCATGCCCGGCATTTCTGTTTTTAATTTTTAGGAGCAGTTATACTGTTTTCCATTATGGCTGCACAACAATCTTTCTTCTTATCACTAGTATAGAAGTTTCTTTTACTCTACACCCTTACTAGTGCTTGTTCTTGCTTTCTCTTTAATCATTTTAATATATAATAGCCAACTTAACCATGTGCTTATAAAAGAGGAGAGTTAAGAGTGGACTGGTAAGTGTAGTGATGGTGCTGAACCAGCAATTTACCTGTTACCCACCAGACAAGCCTTGATCTCTCCCTGGAGTTCTATACTGTACTCTCTTACTTCCTGGGAGTCCTACTGTACATCCAGGCTTGAGATCAAGCACAGAACCTTTCTTATGCAAAATCCACAATCTAAGATGAATCCTTCACATCTCCTGCCTGAACTGTCAACAACTATTTCTTCCCAGAATTCACTCTCTGTTGACTACCAGAGAGATATTTCTCCCCTCCCCATTCCTTTTAAAAATTTAAGTGTTGGGGCCGGAGGGTTAGCTCAGTGGTTCCAGCGCCTGCCTCGCAAGCGCAAGGTCCTGAGTTCAATCCCCGGTAACCACATATTAATGCTGGGCGTGGAGACATGCCCACCAACAATCAATACCGCATACCACAATGCCAGACGTGGTGGCTCATGCCTGTAATCCCAGCACTCGGGAGGCAGAGACAGGAGGATTGCTGAGTTCGCGGCAGCTTGCCTGGGCACCATAGTGAGCTCAGGGCCAGCCTGAACTACAAAGCGAGACCCTGTCTCAAAAGAAAAAAAAAAAATTTAAGTGTTCAAGTAAAGGCAATATATGTTCATTCAAGAAAAACAGAAAATGACATAAACATAAATCATCAGCATCTAGACATATTCAGTGTTGAATTTTGATGTATTTTCTTTCAGTCTTTTATGAATAATGTAATCATAGAACATTTAAAATTTAAGTCCTCTTTTCCTTTGCTATTCTATCAGGGAGATTTTCCTAATCATGACAAACTCTTTGAACAGGAAGATTACTCTCTAAAATTTAAATGAAAATATGTTACTGGTCTCAGAAGGTAAAGTTTCGCCTTCTTGATGCTGTGTGCAAGTCTCCCTGTGGTCTGATCTCTGCTTTTACTCCTCGCTTCCTCCTCCATCTCTCACTCACCCAGCTTGCATAACACACAATCACCTGCCAGTGACCTTCTGAAATCCCCTCTGTTCTGGCTACACCAGGCTTTCAGCTTCCCAGGATGTGCCACCTGATTAAACCCTATGACCTTCATTCGGTGACCTTAACTCACAGTGCTGTTCCTGCCTGGAGCATCCTCTCCTTGCTGTAGTCAGTAAAATCATTTCATGGAATGACCTTCACATCCAGGAACTCTGCATCTGCAGGCTTAATCAACTGCAGATTAAAAAGACTTAGGGAAATAATTGTATCGATATTGAAGACTTTTTCTTGTACTTACTAAGTTAATACAGTATAACAACTATTTACATAGTGTATATGTATGTATGTATTTATTTATTTTTGTTGGTTGGTTTTTTGAGACAGGGTCTCACTGTGTAGATCAGGCTGGCTTTGAATTCACATTGTCATCCTGGCTGCCCTTGAATTCACTCCTCCTTCCACCTCCCAAGTGCTGCTATTATAGAAATGTGCACATCTGGACACAGATTAGGTATTACAGGTGATCTGGACCTGATTTTAAGTCTATCAGAAGATGTAGGTTATATGCAAGTCCTGCACCATTTTATCATCAGGGACTTGAAGATTCCTCAATTGCGGTATCTACAGGGGGTCCTGGAACCAATTCCTCAGTAGACCAAGGGACAGCTGTACTCAGTTCAAGTGTTGCCTTTGCCAATAAGATCTGCTGTTCCACACCACTGCAGAGCCATCTGTCCCTGTGGTCACCCACCACAGCTCCCCTTCTGTCTAAAAAGGCACCTATGTACCAAGGCAGGGAGCATGTCTTATTCGTCATCCTCATTTCTCTAGCACTTTACAAATACTCAGCCTGCTCTGTGAGACTATAATACTGTATGCTATATAAAAAAATTTGTTTGAATGCAAATAAGTGATCCCTTACAATTCTATGTAATGAATACTGTGAGTGGCATATACCATATTTTGGAACTAGATATATTGATTATTAGAAACACTAGCTGTAACATTGATAAGTACAAAGTATGCCAATAGGAACTCATAGAAAGAGCATTTTATGAATACAATTCAGGACCCAGTGAGCCAGAAAAGTGTTCATTTTAATATGAAGGTGGCCTTCCCCCACACTTAGCCACCTATTTACATCCCATTTGCCTTACTGTTGCCTGACCTTGGACCAACTATAGGAACTTTTGTTGTTCCCTCTTCATGCATCTTTTCTTTTGTCTACTGAGACTTTTGTGGCCCTGAACCCCACATAGTGCAGAAAACTGTCTACCGCTGCACTTTTTTCTCCCAGAAACAGCACCCAGCTGCAGGTTACCCCTAGTAACTGTGGCCTGGAGCATAGTATTCAGCCCTTGCATGGTAGCAAGGTTCTCAGAGGGAATTATCTTGAATTGCTATAAGCATTTCAGCCAACCCCACCATCCAAAGCAGATCACCCCACATGTAGCTTTGCCACTTTTCTGTCATCTTCTCCTCTCATTGGGTCACCTTTGTATGACCCAATCCCAGACAGTTTGGGATTCATGCTTGTAGTATAGTCAAGCAGGAGAAAGAGGAACTGACTTCCCTCTGTGACTCTTTGGACCCCTCAGACATCCTTGACTCTGTAGATGTGTTGAGAGTAGGCCATGCCAATCAGTAGTGCCATGGGAGCATCCCATAGGTATAGAGTAGGCCTGCTCCCTGGGCCTGCCAACCACACACACACACACACACACACACACACGCACATGCACATGCACATGCACATGCACACACACATATCTTACCATCAGCAAGCCACAGAACAAAGGCAGCAACAGGACAGTGAGGAAAGAAGGGAAGTAAAAAGCCTTCATCAGATCCACCACCAGCTGAGTCCTTCTGCCTGGGAGCCTGTCTCTGGTGATGGCACCAGGGGACATGTCATGGGGAAGCCTGTCTGTCCGCCAGCTTGTCAAGCCTCAGCACCAGACATTCTCATTTCCTTAATAACAGGTTACAGATCCTGCATCTATAAATGTAGCTAAACCCTTCCCGACCTTTCTTTATTTTTAGCCTATACTGCTGCTCTGGATGTAACAACTTCCATGGCTGATTACTTGTTCTGTAAATACCTCTGTGTCAAGGGAAAAGAAATCCTTTCAAGCTGGAAGGCCCTGTTGCTTTTTAATTCTAATTTCTAGTGTTGTTGACAAATTCATACTTAGTCTTGTATATTGTGTCTGTTTGGAAGCCTGGGAGAAGGTTGGTACATCTTCAACATTAACCTTTTCAGATTCAACTCTGAAGAGCCTTCATCTTTGTCCAGACAATGGCCTATTAGGCACCTCCTTTGCTTAGACCATTCTTTTCTGTCTCTGTTTGGCCTATGTTGAAATATGGCAGCTAAGAGTTTGTGACAGAGACTGCCAAGTGCAGATTATTAAAACAGACTGAACCCTTTTGTTACCACTACTATTTTTCAATCTTTGTGCCTTGAACCTTAGGCCTAATGTTTTCAAGACTATTAAGCAAAACCTTTCCTGTTAGTCATCATGGCTGTCACAGACAGGCATCTTGGGTAGTCTAACATATTTTCCCATATTTGCTTGATAGTTGCCCCCTCTTGACTTTGATCTTTAGTCATACTGTTTATCTGCTCCTGCCAGTTCACATAATCCAATGCTAAGTATCACAGAGTGCTCCTCCTCAGGCACTTGTGAAAGTGTCAGATTGACACCATTTTGAGTATCCTTGCTGTGACCAGTCCTTCCACAAGGAAAGCAAGTCATCATTCTAGAATATTTTTGTTTCTCAAAGAGGCTTACAATTGTTGTCTCTATTTCTTAGACTCTCTAGAGAAGAAAGATCTGATTTGAAAATTGAGAACAATGGAAGCATGGAATATAATTTTGACTCCAGTATAAGATCATCTGAGATGCAAGTTAACACTAGCTCCTTTTAAAGTGTCATATTAAAACATTTAACAGCCGGGCGTGGTGGCTCACGCCTGTAATCCCAGCACTCGGGAGGCAGAGACAGGTGGATTGCTGAGTTCGAGGCTTGCCTGGGCTACATAGTGAGCTCAGAGCCAGCCTGAACTACAAAGCGAGACCCTGTCTCAAAAAACAAAAAAACAAAACAAAACAAAACAAAAATTTAACAATTTTTATCTGTCCAGAAACAATTTATTCAAAAGAAATGAGAATTAACAAATGTGGGCCAGAGATTTAGCTCAGTGGTTCTGGCACCTGCCTTCCAAGCACAAGGTCCTGAGTTCGATCCCTGGTAACCACATACAATGCTGGGTGTGGTGACTCACACCCACCAGCAATCAATGCCCACATACCACAGTGTAGGCGTGGTGGTTCACACCTGTAATCCCATTGCTTGGGAGGCAGAGACAGGAGGATTGCTGAGTTTGAGGCTTGCCTGGGCTACATAGTGAACTCAGGGCCAGCCTGAACTACAAACCTTAGCAAAGATGTTTTTAGGAAAGGTTAAATCTATTGACTGTTTCTTTCTTTCTTTCTTTTTTGTAATGCATTTTTGTAGTATACGATGTCTACATCCTTTCTGGGAGTTGGTACATGTACATAATGCATCTTAATTCTTTTTTTAATCCCTTTTCCCTCCCCCCCTCCTTTCTCCCTCAATTATATGACCATCAAATGTAAATGATAAGAGGAACATAATGATAGACCTACTTTGGTAAAATCATGTTTTGTTAAATCACCTACAGTTTCTTTGAAGAAGACAATGCAACAGAGACAAGAAATAGTCTGTCTTCACCGTATCAGTTTGCATTTGATGGTCCTACAACTGCTTTTCTTTTCTGAGTCCTGATTTGGTGTAGAGTTGCAGTGATTAGCTTTCCCTCTGGAGCCATTAGACAGAGATAAATTGCTTGACCATTTCATTATGTCTGGGAAGTTGGCAGCATTGAAGTACATCCTGTTGCCTAGGAAGGTGGCATCTCGGGGCAGCGTGCAGGACACTGGAACTCTCCTGGTGCTTTACTGTGGTTCAGTGAGGACAGCCGGGGCTGCTGGCCTCCCAAGATGACCATGGCTGGGCTTGGGGGGACACAAGGCTTCCACATGACTTTCCGGGTACACTTTCTAAAGCTATTTGTTCTTCCCTTTTTAGACTCTAGAAGGAGGCTCCTACCGGGGGAGCCTGAAAGACCCCGCAGGCTGCCTGAATGAGGGGATGACTCCACCTACACCTCCCAGAAACTTGGAAGAGGAACAGAAAGCCAAGGCCCTGAGAGGCAGAATGTAAGTGCTCCCCCATCTCACCCTGCATGTCCAGGCGCGGCTGCAGGGAAAGGACACAAGACCCCCACTCTGCACGCCCACACCACCTCATCCTAAGTGAAGATGATCAACAATGACAGTGAGCTACTCTAGCACTGATTTAGAGTTTAGGCCAAACTATATTCTGTGAGATGAGAACTGTTATTGACAAAGTATGGCTATAACCAAAATCTGACAAATTTAAAACGTACTGATGGAAAACAACAGAACTCAAGAAACTATGAGATAGATATGTATAACCAGAGGATCCCTGGTCATGGTAAAAAATCTGATGGAAGTCACCTGAAGACATGCCTCCCCAAGGGTAGGCAAGTAACAGATAGCAAGAGGGAGCCATTATACCACAAGGCAGGGTGTCCATGCCTTTTCCATGAGTTTCAGTTCAGCATCCATTTGTGGGTTTAGTTCATGAGATCCTCCTCTTGCCCTCAAATGGCTAGCAGTGAGACACAGTTCACACTGCAGTCTATTTCACAAGGACCTGTGTACTGTGCAAGGTTCGTGTTGACAAAGTCAGTCTTGTAATGATGGAGAAGATATTGGGTGCCGTACTGCCTGCTTTGGTAGACCTGTAGGCCCTCTAGAACTTCAGTATTCTTGTTCAAAGTTAGACTCTGCTAGAAGCAAGCTACCAATGAGTCCTAGACATAGCTCCACATACGGGTTTGTACCCAGCAGCAAGAATAAGGTAGGCAGGCATGGAAGGACTCTACCTCCCATTAGGCTGCCCTTCTCCCACAGATTCATCACTATCTATCTGTCTGTCTGTCTGTCTGTCTGTCTGTCTGTCTGTCTGTCTATCTATCTATCTATTTATTTATTTATTTATTTATTTTCAGTATCAGAAATCAAACTCAGGACTTGTACTTGTGAAGCAGGCATGGCACCACTGAGCTAAATTTCCAGCCCAAATTTATCACTCTTCAGCTAGGCCAGAAACACAAAATTTAGCCAAAATAAGTGAAGCCAAGTCCTTCTGTTGTTGGAAAATATGCAACGCAAACACTCAGGACTATGTTTCCTAGGAAGCAAACATAGAAACACCATAGCAAGAACCGGGTATCAGAGCAGAGCTGTCACCTCCTAGTGGAGAAGAGCAAGTTCCATCTCAGCTGTAAGTCCACAACCTTCTAGATGCTCAGGCGGAACCGCAAGAAGTTGGTGAATAGATAGAGGTTGAGAAACACCATCCCCAAAGGGAAGTTTCCTAGACTTGCCCTGCCCCTGCCCTGCTCCCCGGGCAGCTACACTGCAGGGAAATGCAGACTGAGCTTTGTCAAGCCAGAGGAAGGCCTAGCTCAGGGAGGGAAAGCTTCAATCGGGGAAGTGGTCCACAAGGCAGCAGGTGATCCTTTCAAGTCAGCCACACTCTTGTCACTCAGGTTAATGGAAGCTACAAGCAGTATTTGAGACAGTCTTTAAACATGATATTTTCTCATCTTGCTCTTTCCCTCATCTCATCCCCTACATGAGCTGGCCTGAAAAGCCTACTGTAGAATGACTCATCCCTCTTTCTGGGTATCCTCCCTGTTTCCTGCCATCCTTTGGACCATGTGAAGGATGTAGAGAACCAAGATTCAATCCAGAAGGCAGTACTAGAACACAGAGGGTTGAATGAGAGTTCCATGGAAAAGAGAGGGAAAGAGCATTTGTCCAGAAGAGGCAAAACTTTGAGGATGGACTTACTTGTCTTTAGGCTACCATCAGCCAGTCATTCAACAAGTATTTGTTGGACAAACTAGTATTTCATGTTAGTAGGATGTATCGGTGAAAAAGAGAGGCAATAAGGATAATAGCCTTCACCCTCCTAGTAGGTTTACATTTCTAATGGGAGAAATCAGATAGACAAAATAAGTTAAGCGATATCTTGAGATCTGGGGAGATAATGCATAAAGCAGCCTACAAAAGATTGGGAGCATGGATGCAGCCCAGTTGCAGTTTTTAATGGTTCTGGCATCTGCACAGAGACCAGAAGGAGGGAAGGAGTTAGCGATGAGGAAAGCGTTCTCAGCAGGGGTAGAGCCAGTGCTGGGTCTCTAAGGATATCCGGCAAAAGAGCAGCCTTTGCCTGCCACTGCAAAGGAAAGAGGCTAGTAGTGGACCCAACTTGTAGCTGGAAGAATTTCCATCGGGTAAAAGAATATTTGCTTGTAAGTAACTTTCATCGGTAAGAATTAAACATGAAAAATAATTACTTCAACACTTCATTTGACTGTCAACGTCAAACTGCCTGAAGGTGCACATAACTTAAGTCTTCACTGTAACTCCGACTACCTGCAGTACTTCATCCTCCCTTCGAGGGAAAATCTGCAGCGTCCACAGGCAGCACCGAGCAGTCCCTTCCCTAGAGGCTGAAAAGCCGGGACAGCCCACCAGTCAGCAAATAGCTGAGGATAAAAATATCATCTGGAGACAGCCCTGGATTCATCTCCAGAGGACCCTCCCAGCCCCAAATTCCCACTCTCATTTTCCTGTGGGCTTCATTTTACCGCAGTCTTCCAAGCAGTCCCTTGGAACATGCTAACGATTACTGAAATGCTTCCCTGTGGCCTTGCCAGTTTCTTCCTGTGGCCTGACGCTCATGATTGTCTGCTGGAAAGAGGGAGCTGGTCGGAAGTGGTGGGCACACTGATACAGGAACACGTGCTTCTTTGCTCCCTCCCCTGTGACAGGGGCCCCAGGCCTCTCCGTGCTGTCCAGCACAAGAATTTCAGACAGTTGCAACCCCTGTCCCAAGGCCCATCTCCCATATGTCAGATTTATCCTCTTTATCCTCTCTAACACTGAGACAAAAATGTGCTTGTGTGGCTCCAGGCAAAACCCTTTCAAATTAGATAGTAAGAGTCAGGTTCCAGTGGGCTGCACAGCGTTCTCCTGTCCTCCACAACCATAGGCGTTTTCTGTAGACCTGTTGGGTGACTAGATGGAAGAAAGGGGAGTACCCGAGGTGGAGGCTTTGGAAACTCCGGAGAGCTGGACAGAGCTGCTTAGCAGGTGGTGCCCTAAGTAAAAGAGCACAGTCTTCGCGCCCTTCACAAGGAGCTTCAAATCCTGCCTCCGTTTAGCATTATGACCTTGGGCAAGGTACATAACCTTTCCTTCTGAATGTTTCCCTTTAAATAAAGTAGGCCTTTACAATGTCTGCCTTGTTATAAGCATCTTATAAGCATGGGAAAACCCAGCTGAGTGACAATTATAAACGCTGTAGAGGTGGAAATAATTATCAAAGAAGCCGAGAAAGCTAATGACCTTGTTGTCCTTTGCTCCCACATTCTGGGGCAGACAGTGCTGCGTTTAAAGTTGTGATTGTAGAATGTCTGAGGTCGGCCTCTCTGGCCTTGGCTGGGGATTTTCCAGGGCTATTACCATGGATACAGGTCTGAGTAACTGTAGCTTCTAAATGGTAAAAGCTTTACTCCATCTCTGATTTCCATAACTCTTCAGCCTTACAGGTTGGCTGTCAAATAAATGCCTTTCCGGCCAGGTGTGGTGGTACAGCACCCTGGAAGGTTAGGGAGGAGGAGCGCACTGGGATACATAATGAGTTGGAGGCCAGCCTCAATTACATAAGGAGATTTTGCCTCAAAAATAAAAAGTTTTGTCTTCTTGTTGAAGGAATGGAAGTCTCATAATGATCCCTTGGTTTCAGGTCATTTTTCTTTCTACCCTGTGTCTATACAATTGGTCAGGGACAGAGACGCATAGAGGGGGATGAGGATCACAAGGCAGTTAGGGACGTCCTTCTGTCTGGCTGTTCCGTGTTCCCGAGGAAACGTGTTCCTGGGCTCAGCTCCTCCCTGGGGTTCCTGTAGAGACAGCAGCGATCACCTTCCTCTGGTGTTGAGGGTGGTATTTTTGGTGATCTTATCATAAGGTACCTAAGTAACTTTCCTGCGAGCTTAACTGTAAAGACTAGTGCTTAACAATGAGGAGCAACCTTCACTGTCCTTCGTCCCTCGCCCAGGTTTGTCCTGAATGAGCTGGTGCAGACAGAGAAGGACTATGTCAAGGACCTGGGGATTGTGGTGGAGGTGAGTAGATGGAGCAGGGTGCTCGTTGCTCACCCGGCCAGGGGCAGATTGCATCCTACTCTGCCTGGTATTTGCAGAAATGAAAATAAAACTGGTGTGGTAGAATATGTAGATCTTTTTTCTCCCTTAAAATATTGTAAGATAGAGGGGTGGTATGGTCACAAATGTGACATTATTCAGGGAAGACTCTTGGTTATAGCTGAATCTACTATCTTCGGCTCTTAGTTCTTTCATGTAGACATTTGTACTTCAGAGCTGTGAACACAAGCCAGACCACTGGGGACTTAAATATTTCCTTAGATTTTAAGGAGAAGGCTGTGGGCACCAGGATAGTTAAAGAAAAAGCCATCAATAAGCAAGATCGACAGGCCCAAAGGAAAGAGTCAAGTTGGTAGGAAATATAACAGCTCTGTCTCCATAGGGATTCACTTTCAATGGACTGAGACACTTGGATGAAAGGGGCTAAGAATGTAAATAGTAATTTAGATGGCTTAGAGCCTCATTTTTAATCATCATAAAGAATATGAAATCTAGAAATTGAACTCTTACTGTCTAAATTGTCTGCTGGTTTCTAAGATTTACCCTCTAAACCTTTATCCTATGAACTCTGCTGACCTAGGGCTTTGTATTTGTCTGCCCTGAACCTGTAGAAAGAAACTAACCAGGCACATAGAGGGCCTAGATTCCACTTGTAGAAAGTTACTTTTGTCTTCACTGGTGGCTGGGGACAGGAAGAGATGACTGTGACCCCATATTCAGCTCAACCCAGGGGCAGAGGGCTTGGGCATCTGCAGATGGAGAGGCTGAAATCTAGGGAAGTCAAACAACAATGATGTGATTATAAAAACGATCATAAAACACCAAGTGCCTCAGATAGGGGTGTAAGCTTCTTGTACTACTTTAAAACCTAATTTTACAGCTAAATTTGATTACATGTTACAGAGGCTAAAGTATTAATGTACTGTGACTTATTTATAGCCCAATTGTATCTTTAAACTTTAAATATATAATTAACTTGAATTAGAAGGAAGGGCAAACAATTACGTGAGTGTGTGTGTGTGTGTGTGTGTGTGTGTGTGTGTGTGTGTGTGTGGTGCTAGGGATCAAACCGAAGGCCTCATGCATGCTCCACACGCACTCTGCCACTGAGCTACACTCCCAACCCAGTTCTTTCTTCAGGAGACTAGAAGAAAACAAAAGGCTCCAGAAACTTCGTAAATGTTTTACCTGTGTCTCTGCCCAAGGAGGGCCCAGTCCAGATGAAGTAGGAGAAGCTACAGTAGCTCTTACCCTCACATTCACGCAGAGGGGGACCAGGCGAGGGGCTGCCCGGTGGGCCTGGAGCACTTCCTCAGGATCGCCCTCTACAACCCTGCAGGGCTTCATGAAGAGGATAGAGGAGAAGGGTGTCCCTGAGGACATGCGGGGGAAGGATAAAATCGTGTTTGGAAACATTCACCAGATCTACGACTGGCACAAGGAGTGAGTGTTCCTGCTACTCAAGGGTGGGCGTCCTGGGGACCTGGGACTCCTGAGTCCCCTCCCGGCATCTGACCTATGGGGCAGGACCCCCAGGGAGTCTCCTACCTTTAGCTCACCATTGAGAGGTAATTTGGTTCCCAGTAGAATGGCTTCCTTCTCTGTTCCACTCTTTTCTTTCAGTTTCTTCCTGGGTGAACTGGAAAAATGTATCCAAGAGCAAGATAGACTGGCCCAGCTCTTTATTAAACATGTGAGTGCCATCCTGGCCATCTCTCCTCTGCCTCCCCAAGCTCTTCTGTGCTCATATTTTAAGATTCCTTTTCTCTTTCTCTTCTCCTGGACTTGCCTCCTGCACCAAGTTTTGGGGCTGGGATTGGTTTTATTTTAGAACCTTCCTGGCCATGTGGAAGGTGGGCCTTGCCTGCCACTTTTGCTTTACGTCCTTGCTGCTGAACTGCCTCTGTTTCGTGAGCGTGGCCCATCCTTGGTCCGCTTCAGTGCTGTGAGCATGAGTGAAAGGCGCGGGATGCCTGACTGTTGTCTCCTCTCCCGTTCTGCAGGAGCGGAAGCTGCACATCTATGTGTGGTACTGCCAGAACAAGCCTCGCTCTGAGTACATTGTGGCCGAATATGATGCCTACTTTGAGGTATGCTGCACAGGTTTTGTGAGGAGCGAGGGGAGTAGCCCAAGACCACGGCATTCAGAAATCCTACGTGTTAGCCATTCACCCCATTCTGTTGACCCTGCATGTCAGGACCCGCTTCTCCGTAAAGTCACTAGCTTCTTTGCTCAGTGTCCACAAGCACCTTTGCTTGTGAGGGGCCGAGAGGATCTCATCTTGGACTCCATTTGCAAAATGTTTCTGCAACACGGGGTCTGTTTTGACAGCTCTGATCCTTCCTAAGTGGCCCCAGAGCAGATGGTGCCCACTTGCCTAGGACTCTCCTCTTGGTTCTTCTGTCCCCAGAAGTTCTCTCCAGCACCTCCAAGCTCTTTGCCACAGCTTGGAAACAGTGGGGTGTCTTTAGAAAGGAAACACTTTCCCTGGGAAGGATCCTTTAACTGAGAGTCGGCAAGGTCCCGCTGTCTAGGCCTGTTGTGTCCACAGGGTAGCTCTCCCTGCCTGACTGCCTGGGAGCACTTGAGACAACACAGGAGCTGTTCTAGCTTGTCTCCCACAACGGGGGTGAGGCCCAGGGTGTGACCGTGAAGCCCAGGGTGATAGGCGTTGTGTGTTGTTCCTAACAAATGAGCAGTCATGTAGACAAACCTTCCCTTTGCATGACTGGGAACATTCTTAAACTTTATTATAAACCATGACACCTTTGAACACACCAGTATTTGGGTTTCTTTGCATCTAACATAGTTCCCTTGTGTTTTAGGAGGTAAAACAGGAGATAAATCAAAGGCTGACACTGAGTGACTTTCTTATCAAGCCCATTCAGAGAATAACAAAATACCAGTTGCTCCTCAAGGTAAGAAGCCAGAGGCCTGGGTGAGGGCTGGAGAAGCAAGCACATGCTCGGACCAGGTGCCAGTGGGCAGTGCAGTGCCAGGCTCTGTCACCATCCCTCTGGCCTGGGAGACTATGATCTGGTGGGGTAAAGATGGGATTTTTTTTTTCATTTGGTGGTTTTAATGTTAGGTTTCCATGCTGATAAACTGTGTAGCTCTTGTTTCCACCCTTTAAGCTGATGATTTCTTGATTTTCTTTTTTCTTTCATTTTCTTACTTTGTCACAGTCATTGACTTGAGGTCTTTAAAGACTAAAAATTTGTAAAAGCATAAAATCAGAGCAGAACACAAGGCAGAGAAAAAGACAAGGGCAAGGCCCTAGAAAACTTAGATGAGTAATACCAAACGTTTGGTCATATTTCATTTTAAACAATAGCTGAATCTGATTTTTCATACAGAAAGATGAGATTAAATGGAAGAGGCACTTGACTTTCCCTTCTCCCATCCCGTCTGGTCATGGTTGCCCTTTTCTTCCTCCTCCCACCCTCCTACTTTTAAATTTTGAATAAATATTTAAGGGATATTCTCAATATCACCAGGTCTACCCTGACTCACAGTTTCATTTCTCAGATACTGCAAGCCATTACCACCCCTCCTGGGCTGGAAACCCTTGGGGTGTCGCTGCACTTCTATGATAAGTTTTTTATAGCCCTCTGTTTTGCTAACTGATTTCACCGCTGCCCTCTTCCCCTCCTGCTTCCCCCCCTCTGTAGGACTTCCTGAGATACAGTGAGAAGGCTGGTTTGGAGTGTATAGATATCGAGGTGAGTTTTCTGCTTGTAATGCTTCCTATTCTTAGGCACCACACGGGTGTTGTCCCTAAAGGGAAAAGATTGTCTCAGGAGGACCAAGGATCCAGGCTTACTCCTGTCCTACGGGGCAGCGCGAGGAATGGCAACTGTTGATAACCAGAGCATCTTCTAGAGTTCTGTGCTGGGCCAGCCCAGGGCCTAAGCCCTGCTGAGTTCCCCTCGTGGCTCCCAGGGACATGGAGTGAGCAACAGTGTCATTTGACCATACTTCAGAGACTAGGTGAATTTGCAGAGGATCCAAATGCAACGTTATCCATGAATCCAAGTGCCATGTAAGTCAAAGCGTCTAGTGTTTCATAAGCCAGGCTAAGTTGTTGCTTGGGCAGTTAAGAAGCAACAGAGAGAAGAAAGCAAATCTGAGAAGGAAAGACACCTGATGAACAAAACCAGGGTGCTGGAAAGGATGGGCTGAGTAATGTTCCCCCGCACTGTTGTCAGTGATTGACACAGAGCCCTGAGCTAAAGACTGCCACCCCTATCCAAACAGAAGACCCACAGTCCTTGGGGTGAGGCCCACAGGGACCAGAACCCTCTCCTAGAGTAATGAAGTTACTGGGAGGCCAGGTCCCTGTCTTCAGCGCTACACTGCCATGAGCTGAGTGGTGACCTGCCCCGCTCCTGAGCCTCTGTTGTTCTTTCCTGCAGAAAGCAGTGGAGTTAATGTGCCTTGTTCCCAAACGCTGCAATGACATGATGAATCTGGGACGCCTGCAGGGCTTTGAGGTGAGCACTGAAAAGTGATCAGAGCCCTCTCTCTTCTGGGAGGTAGGAATATGGCTACTGAGATCTCTTCCCCAGGCTACTGTGGCCCTGCCTCCTCTCCCATGGATCCCTCTGCTTCATAGGCCCGGAAGATGCATCTGTTTAGGAAGCCCAGTGACAGGGCAGAAGTAGAGCTCTGGCCCACCTGGAAGCAGAATACCAAGGGAGTTGGAAAGACCCAAGTTCTTTATAACTTTGAACTTGGCAATGAACCCTTTTTCTTCTGGACTGAGAAATGTGGAATATAAAGAACATCAGGATATGTGACATAAATGGAAGCTAAGTGAGAAGATGAACGCTGTTTTTAGACACTTGGATGTGTTAGAAAGGTCTCTATAATGTTTAGATTTTTAGAACAATGAGCACTTAACATATTCACAATGGGACTGTTATTCATATGTTTTGCTGCCCGTGGCTCTGATTTGGGTTCAGTCATTTCCAGCAGCTTGAACAACAGGTGGTGCAGGCATGGCTGTCCCATCGGGCAGTATATACCACTTCTCAGGGGTTTTTGATTACAGCAATGCAAAGAAAGGCATTGACTTAGCAGACCAGGTGTCATCATTTTCTAGTTCCTTAAGGAAAACATTAAAATGACAGGAAAGGCACTGACTTAGCAGACCAGGTGTCATCATATTATAGTTCCTTAAGGAAAACATTAAAATGACATCAAAATTGTAATGGCAAAAAGACTGATAAATGTGGTTAAGATCTGTCTGTGCCACTGGTGATACAGCTGCCAATGCACGTACCACTAGTGGTTCAAGTTAGTGAATATCCCAGGATACGTTATTGTTCCTCAGTAAGTGAGAGGAATGCTTTTTGTTCCTCAATAAGTGAGGGAAGTGCTAAAGAGTCTCAGGAGTAGGAGAAGGAAACACCGGGTTTGCTTTGGTGTAGTCACAATGCACCTTAAATTGTGTGACTTAAACAACAGAAATATGTCTTTGCAGTTCTGCAGGCTAAAGGCTGACATCAAGGAATTATCAGAGAGATTCCTTCCAGGCCTGGAAAGGAGAGTCTTTTCTATGTGTGGATGGATACCTTTCCATACCCAAAGCCTTCCACCTGTGCCTTCACAGTGCCTTCCCTGCGCCTGTGGATCTTTGTGTCCTTTTACAAAGACATCACCTGTTTACCTCTGGGCAGACCCAGCTCCCACATTCTGAACAACTGGAGAGTGGGGCTCCAACATCTGTGTTCCAGGAGGTGATCAGCCCATGATAGCAAACATTTGAAGAGCAAACTGGCTTCCTATTTTATATTTAATAAATGAGCATTATTAAATTATGTCCAAATTAACCAAGTGAAATATGTTTTGAATGTTAATATGTCAAAGTACGACTGACACAGTTATTGACTGGCACAAAATAGTTGCCAAATCCCTGGAGAGAGACATAGATCTTCTAATCCTGTCTCTCAGTAATTCTATGAATGCAGATTTCATTGTTTCTTTTGGAGAAAAGAAATTCCTGAAAGTTTAGATGACTGAGAAAGAAATGACTTTCTTCTACCCCAAGCTAAGCTAGAATGGATAAAATACTAGTACAGATACCAGGCAGACGGGATGTGAGCGCATTTAGCAGATGTTATTTTCATGTTTGAGTTGGACTCATGACATTCCTGAACCAAATCCTCCTGTCCTCTTTGCCCTTGCGCCTGTCTGTGTCTGGTTTCCAGGCCCTGTCAGAATAGGAACTAGGTGGAGGGTCTCTGTTACTATTTGTTTTCATAGGTTTTGTCTCCAGGCAGACCTGAGCTGTTACCATAAGGGGGGTTACTCAGGAGATACACAGCCCAAGTTCATGCCGTTTCCCTAGTCATAACACAGACACATTTGCACCTTTTTCTTTGGCATTAAGCCAAGTCTAAGACTATTCTGGACAAACCACGTAATCTTTTCTGCTGTTAGATTTCAAAGTCTGTTTTTCACATAGGAGCCTGGCTTGCCTTTCTCTGGATTTGTAGAGAATTGGCCACTCACAGGAGGAACAGCATCCCATGGTGCTGTCTGACCCAAGCGAGACTTTTTCAGGATGTGTGTGTCAGGATGTGTAGGCCTGGTTCTTTCCTCTTTTAAATCAAGCAGCACCGCCTCCTGTTTTCATGGAGCCACAGTGAATGTGCTTTGTGGTCCTGCAGCTAACTTATAAGGGTTGTGAATATATGTCTCCTTCCTGTGTGTGACTTTGGGCAGAAGTTACAGCCCCTCACTTTAATTCCCTCCCTCAAAAATTCCGTGGCTTTTCCTTTGGCACTGGCTGCCTGTTCCCCGTGATCAACTTCTTATATAACATTAATAGAGCTCTTAGTGCTTTCCTGGCTAGCTAGTCACTGGCTTAATATTAACTTTGGACCTGGGTAGAGATAAGCCTGTTTGGCTGCTGACCTTGGCATTACAGAGGTAGGCTCCAAAGAGAGGGCAAGCATTTCTCAGGAAAGTAAGAAAATGACCTCTGTGCCAGGCAATGTTTAGAAAAAAGCATCACATGTATGAAATGGCCCTTGTTTGCACAAAACGGCAAAAATCATCACCCAAAAAAGCTGCCTCGGACTGCTCTCTCGGATGTGTGGGTCTTCTGGCAGCAGAGCCAGGCTTTCTGGTAGCTCTGTGAAGACTCACTGGACTAGATATATTCCCTTCAGGTGGTTGTACCACCTCAGCTGGGTGGCACATGGCCTGGTAGTGGGAACCATTTCAAGAGGTATCATAGGACCCAGAGAATCATCTACTAGTTTATTAAATCAGGGGACCCTTTCTGTGGTACACCTGGTTTAGTTGTTGGCTGTAGCAGGCTTCAAAGTCATTAAACTATGCATCCCCATCCTAAAACCAGAAAGGGAGGAGAGGCAGCCTGACTCACCAGTCATCTGAGGTCCTACCTACTTCCCTCAGCCGTGGGTTGGTTCTGCTTCCTAACTACAGGAGTTCCCCAAGTCATCACCTCAGATTGCAGGGGACCCCGGCAGGCACAGCTCTCAGAACTGTAAGGACAAAGCCTTCTTCTAGTTCTAAGGGACACCTACTTTGTATTCTTCTTTTCATAAAAACAAAATGGGTCTGTTATGTTTCTTGATTTCTTTTTAGGTAATAATTTTACCTTCCTCCTGAGGCTGTTTTTACTTTTTTGGAGTCTCCATCTCCTTCCTTTCCTCTCCCTCCAGAGCCCTGCAGGAAGACAGCCCCAGTCTGCCCTAGAAGATGGGTGGGCCTCAGTTCAGTGTCTTGCTAGAGCCAAAGGCTTTTGGTGTCAGGTCTGCTGTCCACACTTCGGGGAAGGACTTTTGGCCAGCTCCCCATTTCTCATGTACTTCCTCTGGCCCCATCTCCATCAGGGCACCCTCACTGCCCAGGGCAAGCTGCTGCAGCAGGACACGTTCTACGTAATCGAGCTGGATGCTGGCATGCAGTCCCGGACCAAGGAGAGGCGTGTGTTCCTCTTTGAACAGATCGTCATCTTCAGTGAGCTGCTCAGGAAGGGGTCCCTCACCCCTGGCTACATGTTCAAGAAGAGCATCAAGGTGAGGGTGCCATGGAGACAAGGAGAGGCAAGAGCCAAGTTCTCAAAGCCACTTTCCACCCAGAAGGTACTGGTGGAAAATCCAGAGTAATGGAGGCAAACTTACAGAACATGTGCCACAGCAGACTGTGTCACTGGAAGACCCAGAGCCTTAAAGATCTCCCAGCCCACTGTCAAGGAGGCTGTATAAGAAACAGTGATGACTCATGAGCAGCTGTGGGTGGCCGCGGGCCAGGGTCTCCTGTGATCCTGCAGATGTCCTGGGTCTGCCATTCACCAAAAGGCATACCCAAAGTGTCTAGTGTTGGGCCCAGCAGAAGCGTTTATGTTCAGGTCTCCTGGGATAAGTCCCACAGTAGGTTGATGCGTTTTTAACTTTGTCACTGTTGAAAGGATCCACTCATTTTCTTCCAGATGAATTACCTGGTCTTGGAGGGGAATGTGGACAATGACCCCTGCAAGTTTGCACTCATGAACAGGGAAACCTCTGAGAGAGTCATTCTGCAAGCTGCCAACTCGGACATCCAGCAGGCCTGGGTGCAGGACATCAGTCAGGTCCTGGAAACACAGCGAGACTTCTTAAACGGTATGCGCTGGGCCTGGTTCCTAGTAGGAGCCCCATACCACTGAATGTTCTTGGGTCCGAGCTCACAGAGAAATGCAAACCTTCCTCTGGCATTTTCCTGAGGCGTTTTTTGTTTTTTAGAGTCTCCATCTCCTTCCTTTCCTCTCCCTTCGGAGCACATATAGATCACATATAGGCTCTAACCCTAGTTCTCAGAAATACGTTAGAATTCTTCTGAATCTGAATACACAAATGGGCTGGCTGGAGCATGAGAAAGAAGCTCTGCCTTCCTAAATGAAGGATTGTCCTTTAGGGGGACATAGCATGGATGCCTTGCGCCTGCCACCACCACTGACAACAGTTTGGGAAAAGCCTGAGACGGGAACCTTCTCGTGCTGCAGGCACCCTGCATCCACTGTCAGTGACCCTTGGTGGCTGGTGACCGGTCCTCCCACAGGCTAGTGCTGTGTTGAGACAGCAAGGAGTTTGGCATATCAGTTCCAGTCCCTCTTCTTCCTCCCTGCCCAACTTTGACCCTTTCAGACAAGGTGATTGCTAACTCTAAAGGTCAGTAATACCCCAAGCTTCCCAGGACAAAACATGGGAAAGGTCGCTTTTTGCATCCTGTAGAAATTCACTAGTAAATGCAGCTCCAAGCTCAGCTTGAAGAGAGGAGATGTAAAGTTTTAAACTAGTGCTGATCTGCTGAGTTAGTGACCTTAAAATTCTCTTGAACAACTGGGTGTGGTGGCTCATGCCTGTAATCCCAGCACTCAGGAGGCAGAGACAGGAGGATTGCTGAGTTCGAGGCTTACCTGGGCTACATAGTGAACTCAGGGCCAGCCTGAACTACAAAGCAAGACCCTGTCTCAAAAAAAAAAAAAAAATTCTCTTGAACAGAGATGGAGCTTGGAATAAAGGCAAAATGGAGCCAGTCATGAAGTAAAGCTGTAGCCTCTGCAAGCATATGCCCTAGAAGCATGTGTACACACACACACACACCAACACAGGACCTCCTCAGGTACAGCCCCTCTTCTTTCCTATCCTAAGATCTGTTCATATGTGCTCACATGTACATGCATGCTTACACACACACAAGGCCAGCACAGGTGTTCCATTTCTTCCTAGCAGTGTAGTCTGAGATCTGTGGTGTATGCCTGTGTTGTTTGTGTCATCCACTCTCACACTCACATGCACACATGCACAGGACCACCTCTGGATGTACCACCTCTCACCTGGCTGTGGCTACTCACACACCAACATGTCCATAAACACGTACCTACAGGTCCGAGCTCGGGTCTTTAACTCTTCTCACCAGTCCCAGGATCTCAACTCTCAATGCTGGATATCCAGCATAGATTCGAAGGCTGTGAGAGCAAAGGTTCTGGCTGAAGACCTGGGGCAGCTGTGATGTTACTGTGGGCCTCACTCGGCCCATCTTAGGAAAAGGAGAGTTGGGGCTAGTTTTCCCCTGCCTGACCTGGCGTATGCCATCGTGGAACACCAGTACTGGCTATGGAAAAGCAGTGCCCCCTAGCCTGTAATGCCAGTTTTCTCCACAGTCAGAGATTTAACCCATTATTTTTATTTTACAACAAAGAACAAGTGATTATGTAGAAAGATGCCATGACTTTTTAAGATACAATGCAAGAGTCAAACCAATCCAATCCCCCATAACCCAGCTATAGAAAAGGTTGGCGAAGAGAACCAGACTAAGTTCTAAACTAGACAGGGTTCTTTTCATTCTAAAAGTGTAAAATTAAACACCAGCCCAGAGAGATGGCAATAAAAGTTGTATGTGGCTTATGATTTCTAAATTTACAACTTGAAGTTAAAACTTTTGTTGATACAATGATTTAATGTAAAATAGGTGCCTAAGCCAGATATGGTGGTACATGCCCATAATCGCAGCACTTGGGAGACAGAGGCAAGAGAATCACTGAGAGCTCCTGGCCAACCTGAGCTACATAGTGAGTTCAAGGCTAGTCTGAACTACATAGTAGTGGGACCCTGTCTCAAATAAAAGTACATATATAAAATGTATCCATTTAAATTAGATTCTTTTACTTAGAAATTTCTGATAGATTCTAAATGAAGATTTTAGGTTCATCAATTCAGGATGTTAGAAAGAAGAAGTAGAACAGTAAAAGCTGAAGTCAGAAATAATTGAAGTAACAGTAACAATTCTCATAGATTGCTGCATGCCAGGTGATATGCTAAGTCTTGTGCCTGGTCTTTTCTTTCACACTTAATGTCAACATGGAGTTATGTACCATCTTCCTACTGCTTTCAGTTGAGCAAAAAGAGGCCCCAAGAAATTAAGAAACTTGGGATATGGGTAAAAATGAGAATTACCTTATGTCATGTACTAGTACAAATTCCCCAATGTTGTGTGTGATTGTCAGCTGTATTTAAAATGTACCAAAAAGAATTCAAGTTTTAAAAAAAAGAAAAAGAAATTAAGAAACTTGTCCAAGTCATCAAAACAATGATAGAATAAGGACATAAGCCCAGAGCCATGAGCCTTCCAATTTGGCTCTTCACCATGAACTTCAGCAGAGCTGCTGGTTATGGAGCACACCGTGACCTGTGACTTTCTAGCAAAGCAAGAAGCAGGACCAGACATGATCCATGAGCCAAAAACACAGCCTATCAGAGATGCAGTTGTCCTCATTTTAACCTAAGGGAGGCAGATTTAGGCTTGTGAAAGAATGAACGTAGGCCTCCTAGGTAGCTTGCTTTCTTAAAGCATACTATTTCAAATGGGCCAGCATAATTATCTCACATAACCAGGAAGTAACCCAATTCCATGATGGGTATTGAGTCATAATTTCTGTTTACTAAGGCCTGCTTCACAGTTCCAATATGCTTACAACTTGGAACTATATTTCTTTAGGCAGAGTCAAGGATTCAGGCTTTCAATGACCTTTTAGACCTTCAGACCTTTCTCCTGATCATTGTGAATTATAGAGCCCTTCCTGAACTACATTATCATTACCCAAATATTTAATGCCTACAGATCACCCTAGAGGTAGGGCCTGTGCTCTGGCAGGACTGTTAAGAACTGTATTTTGACAGACTTAGGTAAGAAGGGCATAGTGATAGAGCAGAGCCAGGCATCTCAGCCAGTCTTTCCTCCTGAGACCTCAGATAGAAGAAGCCTGACCCTGTATAAAGTCCTACAAAAGTGCATACCTGTCACTGTGGAAGTAGCTTCACAACAGAAAGTTCTCCGCACTCCAGCTGGTAACCCACTTACATAGCTGTCACAGTGAACACTAGTAAAAACAATATAATCAGGCCAGCGCAGGAGCTCACTCTGCCCAGGTCTACTTGGATGGCCTTTGCCTGGTTAGGTACCTCTTTAGTGCTCAGGCCCTGGAGCTTTGATACCTTAAACTCCATAAAACAAAGGTCACATCTTCCTCATTAGAGCAGCTTGTCTGTTGTCTGAGTTGAGCTGTTACCTTCTCTGGCCTCCACCCTGAGCCGTCTCCAGCGCCTGCCTGCTCCTCTCCCCTGGGTGAGGCTCTCAGTCTCATCCCTCCTGCATGCTCCCCCAGCCCTGCTCTCAATAAACCCCACTGTCTCTGGTTTGATATATCCCTTGGCCTCTGAATTAGACAGGAGTCTTTTGTCTCTTCCTTTCTAGTCCCTCTACTAACCACTACAAAGTTAGTGTTCCTGAAACATGGCTCTGATGAGAGAAGGGGATAGAAACTGAACTTAAAACTTCGAAGTGCATGTAACCAAATCTCTTTTCACAGTCAGCAGGTTAAATCCATTCTCATCATCTTTCTTTCTAGGCCCTCCCTGCCATGTACCCCCTATCTGTCTCTGGCCTCTGTCTCCATGGTTACCCGTGGGCCACAGGTTCCAGTAATCTGACTGTACCTGTTCCCCCAATGTGTTGCACTTGGTTCCTTTCTGCAGAGTAAACATATCCAGCCCACTTTGGATACTGTGTATTACCACCCTCTGCCCCGAGATATACACACATGCACATACATGTTCTACAGATTCTGATCACCTCTCCTTCCTTTCGCACAACCCTACACTTGGAATATGGCACCACTTTGTTTTTCTATCTTCATTATTATCTAGATAATAATAATGGTCCTCACAGTTCCTTAAAAACCACGGTAATCCCTTCCTTACATAGCCATGTTATGCCTGACACAAAGTCCAACGCCTGGTGGGCTCCCAGACCCCTGTGAATTCCCAAGCTCAGGGTGACCATCTGCCCTTTTCCCGCAGCACTGCAGTCACCCATTGAGTATCAGCGGAAAGAAAGGAGCACGGCCGTGATGCGGTCCCAGCCTGCCAGGGTTCCCCAGGCCACCCCCAGGCCCTATTCCTCTGTCTCCGTGGGCTCTGAGAAGCCTCCAAAGGGCTCCAGCTACAACCCACCGCTGCCACCCTTGAAGATATCTACCTCCAATGGCAGTCCAGGGTTCGACTGCCACCAACCTGGCGACAAGTTTGAGTCCAGCAAGGTAAGTGGCAGCTCAATACTCCCGCTCACGCTACCTGGGAAGACTCCGCCTCAAAGGCCACTTTCGGGAAGAGCATCTTTGCACACGGACTACTTTTTAGTACAGGCTCATCTCAGTTACTTTTCTTTTCTCTCGTGAAAATTGAGCCAGTCTCCTCTGGCTCGGATACCTTGTGTTACAGGGTAATCATGATAGAAACGTCACAAAGGTAAGGATCATTGTAGTGGCAAGCAGGTAAATTTTACCAAACCAAGTAGTTGTGGTATAGACCTTCCAAAAGTCAGTTTGAACGTTTGAAAAGATTATCCTTCTTAACGGTGATCTTCCCTATCCAGCTTTCCACTGTCCATTAGCTGCTGGGCCAGGGGGAGCTGGTGTGATGTGGGTGGGGACAGCCAGTCTCCACAGCCCACACTTCAGACACTAGTGTGAGAAGTCTCAGACTAATCTACATAGCTAGTATGGCTCTAAGAGACAGAAGGAACAAGAGAAAAAAATCAGAAAAGTGCTGCTTTAGGAGTTAGGCAGTCCCGTTTCTATTTCTTTTAAAACCTTACTAAGTTCCTCAAGCCTCGGTTTTCTCTGGAGCTCAGTGGATCTGTGAATGGAAACACATACCTTTTTCTCTACACAGTCCCATTATATGGGCTTAGTCTTTTTTCCCAAGTCATTAATTGATGTAGTCTTTGTTAAAATTACTAATGTCCAAGTTCAGTTGTTCTTACAGTAAAAGTAACACCCTGTTTCATCACATCACCTGGAAATAATTTTCCACCCTAAAATACCCTGCCCTGTGGGTCCCTTGACCTCACATTGGTGTTGTGTCAGCCACACTGAAGATCTGTGGCTTTCACTGTGTTCTTCCAGCAGGTGCTGGGTCCCTTTGGGAAATATAGAAGCAGCTGTCTAGAAGCAGCTGACCCGGCATAGGTGCCCATGCAAAGGTCATGTGGGCAGCACCTGCTATGTTAACAAGTGCTGGGTGAGCGGTTAACTTCAGGCATTCTGTTCTCACAGGGAATTGGGTCAAGGTCATGGTCTTGCCTTTGAGTTGAACAGAGGTATCATTCTCATGCCTATTCCAAAGAAGGTCAGAATATAGAGGAAGACCAGTTGATGCTTTTCAGAAGGAAAAACTTTATTATCCAAGAATCTGTATTCTTCCCATAAAGGAGAATTGTGCCCCCCTGTGCCAATCTCCATTCCTCCTTCTGTTAGCAAGGTGAGGCTGTCAGAAAAGCTGAACACTGGGAAAGGGCTTCCAGGTTAAAGATCTCTCTATTCCTCTACCTGAGCTGGGGCTGGGCAGTGCCTATATCTGTTTACTCCTGATTATAACTGTGAAACATCACTATTTTTTTTTTGAGACAGGGTCTCGCTTTGTAGTTCAGGCTGGCCCTGAGCTCACTATGTGGCCCAGGCAAGCCTCGAACTCAGCAATCCTCCCGCCTCTGCCTCCCGAGTGCTGGGATTACAGGCGTGAGCCACCACGCCTGGCAAAACATCACTATTTTAAAAAACACTTTCAACTGTGTTTATGTTATTATCAAGGAGCGTTCAGCCAGCTTTTACCCTTCCAGTGGGAGGTTGACCCTTAACCACGCAGTATGGCGCAGAGCCAAGCCTCTTGTGTTTGGTCCCCCATGTGCTTTTCCCCCAGCAGAGCGACCTAGGGGGCTGCAATGGGACCTCGTCTATGGCTGTGATCAAAGATTACTATGCACTGAAGGAGAATGAAATCTGTGTGAGCCAAGGGGAGGTGGTCCAGGTCCTGGCCGTCAATCAGCAGAACATGTGCCTGGTGTACCAGCCCGCCAGCGACCATTCGCCCGCAGCTGAGGGCTGGGTCCCAGGCAGCATCCTGGCGCCCCTCAGCAAAGCCGCGGCCACAGCAGAAAGTAGTGACAGCAGCCTCAAGTAAGTGCCTTGTTGGCTTCCCTGGGAGAGGAGTTTATGGATTAAAATATTCAAAAAACAGGCAAGAAAACACAAATGCAAACACATGGTAGGGAATCACTGCCGCTCACTGTCCACTGCCCCCCGGGGCCCAGGGTGAGTGCTGGTCCACCGCAGCAGGGGCAGCAGGCCGGGAGTTTTAGTTGTTAATGGTGGTGGTTTTTCTTTCCTTTTCATTTATAATTTTCTGTTCATTTTTTTCTCCTCTTCTCCCCTGCTTGTTAAGCAAAGAGCCCTACTGAAACCCTAGGTGGCAAAAGGCACGCCTCCCATTGCTGCATTTGACTCACCACGGGACTCACTGAACTGGACTTCTATTTATATTGTCTGAAGTTACTGAGATATTTTTTTTTTCTGATTGACACCAAAAAATGATCTTAGCACAAATGCCAGACCTTGAAAGTCAGAGGCCTGCTGCTTCTCCCAGGAGAGAGGAAACTTTTTGGTTGTCTATGGCGATTCCTCTGTACAGATTGTAACTTTTTTTTATTTTCCCCCTCCCTGTCATTTTAATATATGTTCATGGTAATTTGTAAGATATTTCTTTTCCTTACTTTGGTTGCAAAGACCCTTCTGAACACATTCCTGTATAAAAGTATTTTGCACTATTTAAAGAACCCCATATGAATGAAGTCAGGTTGTGCAATATAATGGAGAGTCACAATGTTCATCATTGTACCTGTAATGTAACTAATAATTTTAAATGTACTTTTTAAATATGTAAAATAAATTTTCACCATGAGCATGTTTTAATGAGGTTAAAGACTAGTTGACCCTTTACCCCCTACCATTATTCTCAGACTTTAAATGGGAAAATGAATCTTCTTCTCCTCCTCCTCCTCCTCCACTTCCTCCTCCTCCTCCTGTTTCTTCTCCTTTTTTCCTGTGTTTTAGGAGTTGATTGAATGTGTTGGCAGTTTTTGTTTGCACAGAGCACCTCTGTCACTAGAGCTCTAATCCTAGTGTTCCCCTCTAAACAGCCCCTGTTGGTTTTCTCTGCCTTATGAGATGAGGAATGGTGCAGACTGGGTTCAATCAAGCAGGTTCCTGGCAGCCAGGCAATGATGCAACGCTGACATAAATGAACCATAGAGTAGCGACACTGCTTGGAATGTTCCTGTGCTTGCACCATGTGTCTCCACCCACAGACCAGCCAAAGGCAACTCCCCAAACTACCTGAGCAGTGGCACCAGCAGCACCAAACTGCCTTGGTCCTTCTGTAGGTTGAGAGGAAAACTACAGGTGTCACCCTAGCCTTACCAAGTAAACACAAGCCCTGACTAGGTATAGGCCCAGTCTGCTTTATTCTAAAGACACTTGGTTTGGATGCCTTTCAGAAAGCCACAGAAATAAAGGCGCTCAGCACACTGAAGTTCTCTTTAATCAAGTGCTTTGCAAAACTGGTTCTTAATGATGAATGCTCTTATTCCCCAGGAACCGAGCATTTCCTCCTCCTCACCTTGGGATCTGTTGGTCACAAATTTTCCTTCCTTGGTGGAGGGGCTAAGGCTGGGAAAGAGAACAGATTTAGATACACACTAGCCATTTTGGTTCTTCCACACAAGAGTTGGCGGAGTGGAGGAAACAAGCGACTAAAAGTGGTGTTGATGTTTATCAGCAAAGGCCACTCACCACAGCCTCCACAGGGACTGCTAGGACACAGGGATCAACGCTGGTTATGATGCCCACAGGCCAGACGTCACAGAATCCCTGTGACCACATAAGTCTTCTGATGTGGCCAAGAGATGGAAACTCCCCAAACCATGATGTCAAGGGCTTCTGGGAAGAAGACTGAATTGAGCCCATGCTGCCATTTAACACTACTATGACCTTGCTTCTGAATATGATTTTTGACATCTGTCATTTCTCACCAAGGATACTGAAGACTCCAGAGCATGACAAATAAATACAGGAGCGCATGGGCCGGAGGGTTAGCTCAGTGGTTCCGGCACCTGCCTCACAAGCGCAAGGTCCTGAATTCGATCCCCAGTAACCACATACAATGCTGGGCGTGGTGACTCACACCCACCAGCCATCAATACCACATATCACAGTGCCAGGCGTGGTGGCTCACGCCTGTAATCCCAGCACTCTTGAGGCAGAGACAGGAGGATTGCTGAGTTTGAGGCTTGCCTGGGCTACATAGTGAGCTCAGAACCAGCCTAACTACAAAGCGAGACCCTGTCTCAAAAAGGAAAAAAAAAAATTATATAGGAGCGCACCCAATGCGACATGCACACACACACACACACGTTGTATGCCCTGGGACCGTTTTGGACAGGGATTCCCTGACCGTTGATATTGTGAGAAAGACCTAGGGATGTTGGTTTGATTAGGGAGCAGACAGGAAGTGAAGGTCTGCAGTTAACAGAGGTACTGTCTAAGGGAAGCATCCTGGCCTGTTTGACTGAGAAAGACCAGTCGAGCAAGGTGCTAGGACACAGTCATCCTAGAGAGGCTGCAGTCCATAGGTACAAGAAAATGTCAGGCCACTTTTCCAAAAGATACAAGAACCTGGCTATGATTGCTTTTTCCTCTTCTCGTTAATAGCTGACCCTTGTATGAGGTAATGAGTATGTTTAGAACACTTTCCTTAGGATAACAGAAAGTCCTCATGTCTGGAGAGTTGTTAGGGAGAGGTTAGCTATATATTTTAGAAGATCTTGCTTCCTTTTAAATCTCACCTGACTGTCCCCCAGAAGGATGGTTATCTTCACAGAGCCCCGTCTTTGTGGGCCCACATTTGACAAGGAGGCCCAGATATGGAAACCAAACCTCACACAACTTCAGACAATGACTGTTACTTCATCCAAAGCCTCCAGTCGCACCTGGAAATGATGATGCCTGCTCAGGGACCTCAGTGCTGTATGTGGCTTCACTGTCTTGGTCTTTGGGTCCTAATAGAAGGAGAGCTCAATAGTTGTGCTCTGAGTTTCCCTTTGTAGATCTATGAAGTAGTAGCTCTCAAACCCCTGGTGCCACTGTCACCTCCCTGGGAACACATAGTGGGCCTTGTCCCAAGAGAGAATCTCTAGGATCTCTTAGTAGCGGACAGAACTCTACACAGTGGTATCTCAGTTAATGAACACCTCTGTCCTCAAACAATTCCGTTATCAAACAAGAGCATTTGTCAAAATTTTGTTTCTGTTGACAAACTCCACACTGGATGACAAACATAACCGCAGCCATCTTGCCCACCCAAACACAAAGGCTACCATCTTCCCCAGAATCATAAAAGCATACTAAGTTCATGACCTGAGATACCACTATATTTGCAAACACTGAGGGATAGCACAGAACATGGTTGGAAACCCTTTGCCCTAAAGTAAGCCAGAGTTGTTCAACCATTTATTTATTAAGTCAGCCCCTCCCCCCCCCAAAAAAAAACCCCTCCTGCAGTGTTGGAGAATGGCCATGCCCAAACAGAGATAATGAGATGGAAACCTCTGCAGTAGTGCTTGGGGATCTTCATATCAGAGCCCAGGGAAATACTAGTAGCTGATATATAGCAGAATATACTTAACCCTGTCTTTCGTATTCCTCCCCTACTCCAACCCTCTTCAGCTTCCTTTCCCTCAGGAGAAGCACTCCCTGCCCCTGAAAGACTTTGTGAGATGGTCTAAAACCTCTCAGGGTAGAGTCTAGTAACCTAGAGCTCATTTTTCCCCACATGCTTGAGTCACCTTTGTACATCTTCCAGGAAGTGTCAGAGTTTATCCTCACTCCCTTCTCCTTGGAGGTAAGGTCAGCCACCAGGAGCTGGCATACAGCTTTGAGGCCCGCGGAGCTGATTGGAGCACCTCACCTGACTTGCTCAAGGGTGGTGAGCTCACCCACTGCTTCATTCTCCCCAACCTGCCATTTTGATTGGTGCATTTTTTGGTACAACAGGAAGTCATGCTCATGGCATACTCTACGCATGAGAAAGCGGGCGGAAGTGGAGAACACGGGTAAAAGTGAAGCCACAGGGCCTCGTAAACCCAAGGATATTCTGGGCAACAAAGTCTCTGTTAAAGTGAGTAAGGTATTCTGGAGCTGTGTACCTCTCATCTCCTCCCACCCAGCAGCATTTTCACAAGGCAGTTTGGGTGGATGGGAATATTTCATTTCTTGCCCAGGATGGGACCAAAGGGGAAGTAGTTTAGCAGGATTTTGCATGCAAGAACAATGTATTTTTTTATTTCTCCTGCCAACTTCAATTCAAGTAAGTACCTGTTTTTTTATTTTATACCTTTCTCTCTGTACTATGTAGAGTTTTATAGAAAAATTACCTATATGTTACTTTCTTAGAAATGAAAGATGCTTGATTCATATCCCATTTCTCCAAGCTGCCCGTTCATATCCTGGGTTGGGGAAAACATGCAGGCTAACGGGATTAGGATGGCCTCCAAACCCCTGGCTCTGTGCAAGCTAAGGTGTGGAGCCTAGGGGCCACTGTGTCCTTTGTAAAGTTTTATTTCTTTTCCCCAGAGTTCATATGGTGTCAACTTTGAGCATTTTCCTCGCCTCTCTTGTGCACTGACATGGTAGCTGCACATCATGAACCCAGAGTGACTATTTTGTTAAAAAATCTATTACCTCAAACTCACAGATCTTGCTTTTTTCCATTTTTAAATAATATGATCTGTTTTAAATTGAACCCTCTGGAAAAAATCAGCCTCTGGACAATGAAAACATGGTGCTAATGATTTCACTTTGTTACAATATGAGATTATCTACCTGGTTACTTTCTACCCCTTCCTGAGGAAAATAACTGACAACCATTCTTACCTTTCTCCTTGGGGAAAAGAAAGTCCATGCTCTCCTTCTTCCTGTAGTAAGCGCAGCCTCACAGAAGACAGCACTTTGAAGGTCAGTCTTCACGCTCCCTGCTGTCGCTCCCACTGCTCTCTGCCACCCCCGGAGCACAGGCCGTGTCTGCCAGTTTCCCGCTTCCCACGCTCCCTCCCTGTGCTGCTCTCGCTCACCGAAGCAACCTGCGTTCTAACTGTGTTCTCTTTCTTCCCCTCCCTCACGCTGCCAACCAAGGAGACGAACAGTTCCGAGGAGTCAGAGTGTGATGATCTTGACCCTAATACTAGCATGGAGGTAGAAGCAGCTCTGTTGTCCTATTTCCTACAATGGTTGCCTTAAAATATGTCTTCTGGGATAGGGCCCTTGCTAAAGTGATCAGCTTTGCAAGGATGTACTGGGATGTTTGAGCGTCTTTCAGTGTCCCATCCAAACTAAGAGGAAAGAAATACCTTAATTTGCTGATTTACTTTTGGTAGAAAACTGCCTCGATATCTTTTTAAAACCAAAACTATGTAGTTTTCATAGATGTTTGCTTAATATTTGCTTCTTTAGTGGGTTGGGCTTCATGTAGAAAATATCCCACTTCATTAGATGAAACTTCAAACATAGTTTTTCATGGCACCAGCACTATAAATGGTGATTGGTTCCCTGCTAAGGGCAAGCCCACTTTAGTGTTTTATTTCTCCTTTGTTCCCATCCTCTGCTTCCCCCCCCCATCGGCTTTTTCTCTCTGCCCCTCACTCCCTTTATCTTTACTTGGTTCTTCTTTGCTGGAATCTGTTCCTCCCTTGGGGCTCCAGAAAATCATGGGTTAAGTATGGTTTTGTGGGTGATCTGAGCCTAATCACTGTGGATAACTGGTTGACAGCAAATTAGGTATGAAAGAGCAGGACCTTGGCACACCTTTGCACAGTTCTGGTTCCCACGGACAGTGCTGTACCCAATACCTGAAGGGACAGCCTCCCTCTGCGGTGTGACACAGGTGCCCTTGGGGACAATGATCACAGAGGACCCTTCCCACACTCCAGGTTTGCTGTGGTGTAAGAGATGAACTACACCTCTACCTGCAGGAGCATCATGGCTTCTTCTAGTCTTCTCGTTAGGTAATAGAAGTATGGCTCTTACATAGTTTGCTCCAAGAAAATAATTATAAATGTACAAACCCTAGGGAAATGGAGCAAAAACGGAACTGGGAATCCTTACCACTTTGACTCTCAGGTTAAATTGTAATACCTCTCTCCAAATCTGTTTACCCACCCCCAATCGCAGATGAAATTCACAATTTCTTCTAAAAGCAAAAATAAGGGATATTTTTTAAAAGGCTTTTCCTTAGCCAAGCATGGTGGCATATTCCTGTAATCCTTAGCTATTCAGGTTCAGGCAAGAAGATCACAAGTTTGAGGTCAACTTGGGCAACTGGGCAAGACCCCATCTCAAAAATAAATAAAAAGAAGAGCTGGGATATGTGAGCATTTGCCTAGCGTGGGCAGGGCCCTAGGTTCAATCCTCACTGCTAGAAAAACAAATAAACAAAGATCCTTTGCCTTTGAATAGTCCTAAGCTTTTACTTACCTGTATGGGCTTTGATTAAAGAAGTCTACCTCAATACTATGATAAGTGCCATAAAACCCAAGACCATGAGGCCTGCGAGTATGAAACTTTGAGTTGCAAAAGCCATCAGAGTTGAATGAGGCCAGGGATGAGTGGGTGAAGTGGGATAAAATAGTGCCCTGTGGGTCTGGTTGTCGCCATAGCTAAATCTAGCAAGTGTGTGTCTGTGGAATGCTGCACTGTGGGAAGATGTGGCTATAGCCTTTTAGCCTAAATATATCTTCAGGATGAAGAATCCTTGGGAAATTTCTGGCTCTGCTTTCCTTGAATTTCACAGGCTAAGCACCTGTGGCCATCCTTGCCTAAATGTTAATGATATGTGTCAAAGATCCCAGGTATAAACAGAAGGAGGGCAGGGAAAGCCATGTTTTTGTGTTTCAGAAGGTAATTTGGGATTTTGTCCAGCCCTGATGGGATAGGGAGAGAAGAATAACTGATATACATGCCTCTTCATCCCCCCTTGCTAACTGAATGTATTTCTAAGGCTCCCATTCATCTAAAGCTCATAGACATGGGCTGAGATGGGTCCTTGGGAGGTGCTACTGGGTGCATAAGTAAAAGCATTAGAATGTTCATGCTGAGCAGAGAAAAGCTAAAAATTATGTTGGCATGTCAAAAAAATTATCAAAAACAGTAGTTAAGGCACAGATCTCTGTTTAGGTAGACGTTTCAATTAACCCACACCCTTGAGGGAACATGTAGTTGGAAGTTTCCATATAGGTGTGTGTGCACCTACTGTAGGATAGGCAGACCCCTAGAGAGTCAGAGCTCTTCTGAACATACTGCCATCTTAACCCTAATGCTGGGCACTTTCACCAGCACAGGGAGAAAGCTGGCATCTTGGCTCGGCTGGTCTAGTATTTTCAACACAAATAAAATGGATACAAAGTCAACCTAATCAACCTTAAGTTGAGGATTTTTTATTCAAAGGATACATGCAAACATGTAAAAGAAAAAGATAATGGCTAGGGGTACATTGCAAGATCCATCCTGATGTCAAGCAGGAAGGATACTTCGTAAAGCTGGTCTTCTGAGGTCTTGTTCACCGACCCACCTGGGCCCCCAACTTCACCTCCATCTTCTAAACTTGATATTCCTGTAAGTGATTCCCCAGAAGTGTGTCTTGAGCTCTCTCTGAACTGAACTGCAGCCTCCCAGGGCTGGGCTGAGCTTCTGTTCCTGAGACCCCTCCCGCCGTCCTGACCCAAGAGCCTATTCTGTGAAATGTTAAATCATTCCCTGTGGACCAACTGCCCTTGACCTGAAGTCGGCATCTGCATTCCAGGCCTAGCTCTGTATGGTGCGTCTCCGTGGGATGACATCATCAGTGGTCTACTTCCTCTCAGTGCGTACACTAGGGACAGTTTCCTTACACTCCAGATACTTGCTAACTCCAAGCAAATCGCCCTGTCCCACTATGGTATTTTGAGAAGACATAGGCACATTCTTGAAAACTAATTAAAAGGAAATAAAGTACTTTGGACCCTAAGAATCTGATTGACAAAGAGCACCCAGTTATGTACAGGGAGGCAGTTGTACACATCTTCCTTGCCCTGTAGGGACAGGTTTGTGGATGTTCTCGAGCTCACCCCCTCCCCCGCCAGGATCACAAGCCCCAGCCCAGCCACTTTGAGCATCAGCTCCAGGTCTGTGTGACTGACTCACTGTGCTCTAGCCTCCTGCCACCTGTGACGGCACTTCCTGGAAAGCTATTCTAAAACTGATAAGTGTCTGTCCATAATTCAGTCTCATTCTGCACTGGTTGAACTTTGGGGGTGAGAGTAAATGGGGTAAAGTATAAGTGAGAAAAGTTTTTCTACATGAACGAAGAGCTAAATCAGGGTAAAAACCAAACACTGGGGTTCCTCGGGAAGAAGTGAGTTCATTTTTTTCTAGCACAGCTGAGACTCCTGATTGCATTTACTGGGCTGAGAACCACATGCTTGACATGCCCCCACATGCCCACCTGCCAGCTTCCTCAGTCGCACCCTGCCACTGTCTGCGTGGACTCTCCAGGCTGGAGCCAGAGTTCAAGAGACCAGGGTGGAATCTTCCTTCTTTTGGCCAATGCCCATCTCTAAAAAGCTGAATCTTTTCTGGGCCGTACTGGATTATCCCCAGGACTAAGCTGCACACGTTCCCTTAGCCACGATGCCCTAAAGTCCTCTGAGGGCTATGTCAGGTCTTGCGTTTTCATATCCATTTCTCCACCTACCCGGACACAACGGGGTTGCAAGCCAGAAACAACCTCCTAGACTCCAGCCTTTGTATCCAGTGAGGAAGATTCTCAGCCTAGCTTTTAAGAGAAACCTAACTAATTACACACACTTTAATTTTTTATGAAAGCCTAGTCCCACTCTCAGGCCAGCTCAGCCCGCCGGAGTAAGAGGTGGTCATCATTCCGACAAGACTCCCCATCTCCCTGGTGTTTACTGTCGCACTGACCTCACCCATGGCACAGAGTGAGTGCAGACAGCTGCTGCCAGGCACTTCACTCAGGAGTGAGCACAAGATCTTGGAAGCTAACTTTAGAGGGAATTTCCAATCCAAGCAAAAATCAGACTCAGAGTCAAGAAAAACTTGGAAAACTTTATTTAACCCTATGCCTTTACACTTATTTTTTTAAATTTTGTATTAGTACATATTTACAGTACATAACTGGTGAATTGTATTCATGATAAGGAGCTCTATATATACATAATACATCTTCTATTTGTCTCCCTTCCCCCCTCACTTATTCTTTTGCTGCTATAAAATATAAATAATTTTAAATTGACCATTTTAGCCTTTTTTTTTTTGGAGACACAGTCTCACTTTGTAGTTCAGGCTGGCCTTGAACTCACTATGTAGCCCAGTTTGGCCTTGAGCTCACAGCAATCCTTCTGCCTCAGTCTCCCAAGTGCTGGGATTCCTGGCATGTGCCCCACCACACCCAGCCATTTTAACCATTTCTAATAGTATGATTTGGTGGCATTAAGAATCCTCTCAACATTGTGCAACTCTCACCACTACCCATTTCCAGAGCTTTTTGCCAACATAATGATGCCGTGTGCCCACCCAACAGTACCTGTCTACTCACTTTCTGCTCCCTCCCTGACCCTGCCAGCCCCATCATGTTGAAAAGAGGAGAGTGAGGCTCAACAGCTGTAGCTCTGTGAGAAAACTCGAAGCTGCCCTAAGCAGTTTTTTGCTTTCCCTGACCCTTGTCCTTACCGCACACCAGCACCTCACTCTGGCTGGATTTCATCTGAAACGCAGATCCAAGTACCTGAGAAGACCTATTTCTAGTGCCAGTTTTTCTGTATGAATGTGTTACTCAGCTCTCCATGAAGAGGGTACCATTTCTGCTGGTCCTGGCTTTGCAAGGCTGAAGTATGACTTAAACAAGTCACACAAAGTCCATCACGTGAAAGGAACACTGGACCAGAAAACCTGAGTTGTGGTCTACGCGCCATCAGCTTGTGACCCTGCCTCGCAGCTCCAAGTGCACAGGTGAACATGGCGCAGGCCTAAGGGGTGATATTGCCCCTGAAAACAACAGACCTGGACAGAATGGAACTGGAAGGTTCTTTGCTAGTGTTCCAGGGCTGTGGCAGAACAGCCTGAGCAGATTTCCTCCAGAATCCACTCCTGCCTCCGGGAATGTGTAAGAGGCCAGAGCTGGCCCTGCTTCCCTTCCCCAAACCCACACGTCCCCAGCCCCATCTTCCTGTCTTCAAAGAACCAGCTAATGGCTCCTACTTCTTTGGCTCCTACTCCTTGTCCCAGATCCAGAGCTTCAGAGGAAAAGCTTACCCCCTCATCAGGTGACTGACCTCCTGCTCTTGCCAGTGTGTTTCCACCAATGCCTGTTTCTGTATTTTGTAAAAAGAATGTTTTAGTGAAACGCTTTGGGAGGAAAAGAAAGTGAAGCATTGCATTCTTTTCATTTTGACAAAATATTTTCATTGTAATCTATCTGATGGCCTTGGACTGGGGCCTCTTCCTCTGTGCCCAACTTTGTTGTGACTCTCCACAAAGAGCCTGAATGATCCTCCATCACCAGTGGAAGGTGGCCTAGCAGGAGCTGGCATTTCCTTTCAAGGAGAATTATGAAAAAAGCACCCACTGCATATACCCATCCTTGATGCTTCCTACTTTCTCCAGCCACAGTGAAGCAAGCAGGGTGGGGCTTCTTACCCTGCTAAAGAAGCAGGTTCAGAGAGGCCACGTCTTCTCAGGTGCCAGAGACCCAGCCTCGAAAGGTAAGGAGCAGCTGAGGCTCGGGCTCTTCCTCTTTGCACATCAGCTTGCAGGAGGAGTATTTCTTCCTCAACAACTTTTTTAATCCCTTGACTATTGGGGTAATTACTCATGCAAGCAAGTCCAATCACAAGGGTGGAAACGCCTGAATCACTTTCTTAGGCCCGCATTGCCACTCACCACACCTTCCGTTGTGTCCTGCAGCACCCCACCCTAGTCCGAAGGCCTGGCCCACTTCATTTATGTAAAGATCATGAGGTACCATTGTCAAAGAGCCTGGTGCCAGAGGAGGAAAGGCCACCACCTGCCCAATCCCACGCAGATCACCCACAGGGTCAGAGTTCCTCAGTATCATTCCATTGAACATGGTTTGATCGCCACAGGACATTGCAGTGAGTACTGTGGAGGGCTAAGAAACTATGTAAGGTGAGAAGGCCAGTGGAGCTGGGTGTGGTGGTGCACACCTGTATTCCCAGTACCTGGGAGGCAAGTTTGAGGCCAGTCTGGGCAACTAAGTGGCTTAGCAAAACTTTCTCAAAATAAAAGGGGAGTGTGTGTGTGAGGGGATGGCACAGTGAGAGGGTCCTGGGTTCACACTCCAGAACATTAAAAACAGGAAGAGGAAGAAAAAGAAGAAGGAGACAATGGGGAGGGACAAGCTTGGTCAATACCTATTGTGCAGTGAACTCTACAGGTTGCTCTAATAGAGTCGTGGAGAGGGAGTAATAAATTGTCCTTAGTCTTTTGTTCACTCAATGGATATTTACATACTCTGGATCCCCAGCAATAGTAGCTACAGCTTAGCAGTCTTTTCTATGCACCTAGCTCTGTACAAAGTCCTTTCCTCCCAACACCATCATGACATAGGTATCATTATCATTATTACACATTTACAAATAAAACCAAGCACAGCAAGGTGAAGTGACTACCCTAAGATTATGAATTCTAGGAAGTTTGTTTCCCAGAAAAGCCAATGAGCATGGTCTCTGATTCTCATCGTGCTAGTGTGGACATTGGATGGACTGAAAGGGCAAAAGCATCTTAGAGGAAGTCAAAGAGTGAGGACAGAGCATGACCAAAGGGCTTAAGGTAGAAAAGGTCCCAGCACATTTTGAGGAGGTACATGCTTGGGTACCTGGGGCTTGGTTACCTGGGAAGAGCTATCAGAAGGAAAGCCAGCAGATGAATTGAGAGGAGGCTACCAGGACCTGGAGGAACAGAGACTTGTTCCAGTCGGTGGGGGGGGGGGGGGACAGGGGATCTCAGGTAGAGTTGGTATGACTTGTCCTGTGCATTAGGAGGACAAATAGAGCCTATGCAGACAATGGTGGGGACAAGTTGGGGAAGAGGAGCTAGTGGAAGGCTGAGGAAGAGCTGGGCACAGTCCCGAAGGCTGGGGAAGTAGCACCAGACCATGCACATTCCCTCGGGGACTCTAAGAGAGCCCAAGCCAACCTGCCACTCTCATGTCCTCAGAACAATCTTAGTCTGTTGTGCTTCTCAAGACTGAGAAGTTGTTTCATCTATAAAAGAAGTTTGGGGGTCGTATACAATCAGAGCCAACTCACTAAGGGAAGAGACTCCCAGATGTTCATCCATAAAGACTTTAAGCAAAGTGGAGATCTGAGGGCACAGGATAAGGTTCTAGTCTAGAAACACTTATAAGACAAATGTATGCACTTGACACATGGACATCTACACAGACCCACATCTAACAAGTGATAATTATGTTTTTCTCAAAAGACAAGTGAAACTTGTAAAACTTGACCATGCATTACTCATAAAGCAAATCTCAACCAAAAAATCAAGTCAATAGTATAGACCAAGTTTTCAACCACAGTGTCATGAAGGTAGAAATCAGTAACAAGAAGGTATTTCTTTATAAATCATTTGGAAATTAAAAGCATTTTCATTAGAATTGATTGAATCAAAGAAAAATAGTTGCGAAAAAAATATTTAGCAATGAATGACAATGAAATATTTGAGGACTAAGGTAATAGCTCAAACAAGTCTGGGACTGTGTGGTATTTACACTTTTATTTTTTTTAATTTTTAATTTTTATCAACACATGTTTGCAGTATATAAAGATTATATGAATTTTGAGGAATCGGTATGGTACATGTCCATAGCATCTCAATCCTTTTTTTCCCCGCTTCCACTCCATACTCCCCCACATTTGTATTTTTTAAATTGCAGTTTCTCTTATGTTCTTTTTTTTTTTTTTTTTTTTTTTTTTTTTTTTTTTTTTTTTTT